>JAPQRQ010000001.1:19740869-19764747 GCA_037367365.1 Apogon talboti
AATTCGCGGTTCGTGTAAAAAAATTATAAAAATGCGGGACCGTCCCGCACAAAGAGGGACATCTGGTCACCCTAGTAAGAACATCAGTCTCCACATTGAAAGGCTGCCTTTGTATTACTGGAGGTATGAACTTGCGCACCTGTGGGTCATCAAAGCATGACAACATGCACAGCCCAGCCAAAAAAATGGATTAAATAGGAAAATAGGTTAGAGCTTTCCATTGGATAATTACTACAGTGATTAATATGTTTTGGCTGGAACAGGTTCATTAACCCAAACTGATGTAGGGAGGAGCTTCTCATTTCTTCAGCAACGTAAAGACTGGGCTGTGTTTCAATGGACAAAGGTCATGTGGTCTGATGAGTCCACACTGACCCTGTTCCAGACTGGTGGTCCATCAAAGTGAGAATAGAGGTGAATGATATGATTACCCATCATGCCTAGTGCCTACAGTACAAGCCTGTGGGGGGCAGTGTTATGATCTGGGGTTGATTCACTTGGTTCAGTAATATTATGTGTCCATAAAATGCTGAAAATACTAAATATGTGACAATTCATAAGCTTATCTAATCAGTGCCGTGGTGAAGGTGCGCTGTAATCAAAGCTAAAAGTGGTTCAGTGATCTGCAGGAGTGTGGACTGTATATACAAGGTGTGGCTACAACAAAATGTGACAGCAGGAAAAGGTTTTCAACTCTTCTTTATGGTCAGAACATGACAAAAACTTCAGAATATTTCAGAAGTCTAGAGGCAGAACATTCGCAACAATTTACATTCTTTTTCCCCAGAATATATGGGGATAAAATTAAATAATAAAACAAAGCATTGAAACATTCCAGGGGTGATTTATTTGATAATATAAACAAACTGTAAAGACAAAAAAATTTATAATAGCTGCTGATCTCCAAGGAAAATGATCATAATATAATCTAAAAAATCTTTTAGTGGTATAGAATTACATCATATTAATTATCATTTTATCACCTAGCTCTACCCTGAGGATGTCATTGTGCATACATCTGAAGTTCACTGTGGCATTTCACTTCAACTAGATGACTAGAGTCATTATTTAAAAGGCACATCTTAGATATTTCAGTCACAGTTGGTTCACATCAGAGGCCACTGGTGATGACGGCAAGACACTTTAACAACTCCTCAGACAGGAGGACTTTCATGCAACAACAGATAAACATCGGCCACTGCCATCAGGGAATGTCAGCGTAGTTGGTGATTGGTCGAGGAAGTCAAAAAGAGACAGTTTGGAGCATCTACAGTGGACAATGTTTCCAAAGCTTCAAAATATACTATTGTTATGTAAAATTAAATAGATAAATGAATGTGTCAACACCTTAGTACATTGGATTTGCTTTGAAACTACCAAGGAATAGACTTGATTTTTTTCCTTGTCTTTTAATTTCCAGTAGACTTTGCTGCCTTCAGGCTGTTAAAAACAACACATCAGGTCTTTGCAAACAGAAATGATGTATGCATTTATTTACATACAGAGTTATGAACAGGTGAAATCCAAGTACAATGACAGCTTAACAGGCTCTTTGCTTTATTTCTTCCATATTGCCACCAGTCTATAGGAACCATTTAACCCATGTTTTAAGGCAGGAGTATCAAATATGTGGCCCGTGGGCCCAAACCGGCCCGCCAAAAGTTTCAATCTGGCCTTCAGGATGAATTTATGAAATGCAAAAATTACACTGAAGATATTAACCATCAAGAATGTCGAACTCATTTTAGTTCCAAACTCCAACATTTTACCAATATTCTGCCTGTTACTAAATGTCTTGTGTATTTGTAGATATGATGATATGATATGATAAACTTTATTTCGCAACAAAATACAAAGATGACCAAAAGGCAAAGAGAAAGCACAAATTTAAACAGAACACACCAGAATATCAAAGGCAACAAGCCAACCAAAAAAGAAAAAAAAAAAAGGTTGCACAATGTACAACCACCTCATTGTGGCTCCTCAACAGCGTGAGGATTACTATTGCAACAACACATCATCAGTAGAGTACAACTAACCTGTCTCACGACGGTGTAAACCCAGCTCACGTTCCACTGTGACCTGTAATGCAAAAGTATAAATGATAAATTGGGGCATAAAATTGTTAAAATTACACTCGCTTTTCTTAAGAGATTCCAGATTTTTTTTTTTTTTTAAAGGATAGTCTGTAAGTCCTCCTGAACATCAGAAATGCATTTTCCCTCTGTAGTGTATAAAAGTCACAGCTTTACTTCTTACTATCCACTACAAAGGACATTCTATTAAAAAAATTGTATCTGTAAAAAGTGTTGCATCATGGTGTTTCTAATCAAGGCAATTATTTAATGTAAAAAAAAAAAAAAAAAAGAAAGAAAAATTACTTTCCTGGGTTGTAGGAGGAAGTGTAAAGGCTTATTTTAAGAACTAAAACCAAGAGAAAATTTTGGAATTAATAATAATAATTTATAGGTTATTATGCTTTTATTTTGCTGGTCCCGCCCACTGGAGATCATAATGGGCTGAAATGAGTTTGACACCCCTGATTTAAGGCATCATTAATGTAGATACAGCGGGATTTCAACTATTCCCTCTCCCTGTAAATACTGTTTTAACCTGCGGACAAGCTGTTTAAACTAACTCATATTACTGACTTTTAGTTACGTCACATAAATACACTCAAAACTATCTGCGACCTCTAAAATGTTTTAAGCCCCTCTTGTCTGTGCTCATTATTTGCTTTTTGTCTTTTGTACTTTGCTTTCATTGACACTTGCCATCATCTGTCTGCTCCACCGTCCCCTCCTCCACCTCATCTTTCTCAGTCAGTCTCTCTTTTCCCTGCCGGCCGGCCTGTGCCACACTCAAACCCAATCCCCTACCTCTCATCTCAGCTGTCTATTTAAAGATGGCTGTGCTGGGTGGCGGGCTGCAGGATGATCTGATGGATTATGGTGATAATCCAGACCGCTGACATACTTCCCTTTTATGCAGCACACTCACAGAGGCCTGAAACACAAGAGAAGAACAGTCCTAAAAATCCCAAAATCCACCCTTTGTCCCGTCCTGTCCTACCTGGCTTAGAGGATTCGGCTGAGCAGAGCGTGTACTGGGTCACCCACTTTCTTCTGCACCGTTTGGTTCTGCTGCCTGTCATTTCATAACATGTCTTACCTTTCTTGAACAACAACCCGAGAAGCAAGTTCACCATGTAGTTAGTCCCTAAATTCTGTTACGACCCATTTGACAGCAAAAAATATTGCAGTTGTATGTTTCTACAAACCATGGATACATACAGTACAGCAGGGGTGTCAAACATATGGCCTGTGGGTTGAATTTGTCAAGTGCTGAAATTACACTGAATATATTAATAATCAAGGATGTTGAAATCATTTCAGTTCAGTTTCCACATACAGACCAATATGATCTCAAGTGGGTCAGATCAGTAAAATAATAACATAATGGCTTATAAATAATGACTACACATTTTTTTCTTTGTTTTAGTGTAAAAAAAAAGTAAAATTAGAATAAAATGTTTACAAACTAGCAAAAAAAAAGGAATAACATGTACAGGCTGAAATGTCTTAAGTGTAATCTTAACAATATTCTAACTGTTACTAAATGTTTTGTGTATTTGTAGATCTACTGAGATCTGTTAGTTGTAATGCAAGCATATTGCTATTAAAATTGCATTTCTTTTTCTTAATAAATTTCAAGTTGTTCATGTTATTCACATTTCTTTTAAATGTACATGTAAACACCTCAGAATAGAATATAGAATAGAATATCCTTTATTGTCATTGCACACTTGTTACAAAGAAATTTTGCAGGACCCTCATGATATCATTTAACTTTTTTTCACTTTAAGACAAAGACAATGTTTGCAGTTGTCATTATTTATAGGATATTATCTGTTATTATTGTACCGGTACCGCCCATTTGAGATCATACTGGGCTGAATGTGTCCCCTGAACTATATTACTTTGAAACCCCTGCAACATAATGATGATGTTTGAGAGTCAGACATATATTTCATATCAATATTTCTGCAAATGTAGAATATCCACGTTTAGCTCCACACCTTTTTTGATTTTCAATGGACAGAGGGAGGTTGAGATAGATGATATGAGGCAGAGATCCAAAATTTACCACCTGAGAGTACAGTTTCCATCCCATCTGCAGGTTTTTAAGTATGGGCAACATACGCACTGTGGTTAGGGTTAGGAAAAGACTGTGGGACGACATAATCCACTTGTAAAGTCTAATGTCATGATGCTGTAGATGACGAACTGGGGAGATGCTGAGATTTGTGAGCTGTTGTCACTTTGGGCAGAGGACTCTATCCATGCTAACATCGCTTCGTTCTGTTTTTTCCTCCATTGTTGTTTTGAGAGCCAACACTGCTATGCTTGGGGTATTTCTGACGCGCAAGTTATACGTCACACTATATGCTGCGCTGCGTCACCGCCCCTTTGAATGTAGGTCCGCTGTGTAAAAGTCCATTCTGTCTCACCTCTGTTCCTCCTTTGGCTTGGCTGTGTACATCGGTCAATGGTGGAAAAAAGGTGGGATCGCCATCTCACCTTTTTTCTCTGTGTAAAAGTGACCTCTGAGTGTGCCCTGTGGTTTTACTGTCTGTTATTTAATGATTGTTGGTAATATATTTTATGCGTTCTGCCTTAATTCCTTTGACTATGACATTAAACAGCAGGCTTTCACGTACGCATAAAGCGGTTTGAGGTGGCCTGTGAGATGGCCTGTGAATCCACTGATTTACTACAACTCTCTGTTGAACTGTGACATGGACGTGAAGAGAGTTACTGTAAGTCATCCAACATGTATAATCCATATCACATTAATGTTCAGCCCATGCCATTAGGTCTTTGAGCATCTGATAAGGGGTTTGTGAGTTTGTATGTACATACAAGAGGCAGTGTGTGTGTGTGTGTGTTGTGTGTGCACATGGGAACAGGATTTCTCTAGAAAAGGATAATGCTCTCAGTAGAGGCATTATGTATCCATTTAGCTTTTAACTTAGATTAACACACACATCGTCCAACTGCGTGTGTCAGTGTTTGTGTATGTGATTCTGTTCTGACTGAAATGAACACTGCAGAGAAACAGAGTGAAAAAGGGTAATGTGAGCCCATTTTTGACCTTTATTAATTCAGTTACTTTTAGCTTCATGGTGACGGCATAAAAGCAGTGAAGCTTTACATGTTTACAGTTTATTTAAAGTTGACTCTTCTGCCTCAGGTTGTGCTTACACTGCAGAAAAGGATTTGAAGAAAGCAAAGAGCCTTGTTTCTGGAAAATTAATCTGAAAAGAAAAATAACCTTGCAAAACATGTTTTTTATTAAAAAGTAATGTAATTTTAAGAAAATATATCTAACTTTGTCTTAATAAGACATTCCAGCCAATACTGAGCCAGATTTAAGCAGTAACAGTAGTTTATATAATATCCCAGCTGATTAACAAGATTGTTTTCCTTATTTTGTGATAATGGATTGGATCTCTGAAGCACTTTTCAAGACACTCAAAGCACTTTACTTTGGAAAGATGTATTATAGGAAACATGAGTGAACAGCTGATAAGTCAAGATCAGCTAAATCGAAACCAGAAAGCATCAGGACCAGGTCAAACCAAGACCAGAGTCTAGTCTAGACTTAAATCAGAATACAGACAAAACTAACAGGTTTGGCATTGACTTTGGTTTGTTTGCTGGTTCTGATTTATCTTTAAATGTTTTTTTTCCCCCAGATTTTTTCTTAGGCACATGGAGGAAATCTCAGAAGTATTTTATACATTTTAACGACTATTATTATCAAGTAAATCACACTGACACAAGGAGTCAACCTGTGGCCATGACAACTAAGGCATTACAGCACATGGGTTTTCAAGTAACAAGAATAAGAATAAGAATAAGAATAATAGTAATGGATTGGATGTACAGTATATAGTGCTTTTCTTTATTCTGAACTCAAAAGCCTTACACTGATTGCATTATTCATTCACACACTAGTGGTGGTCAACTACATCTGTATCCACAGCTGCCCTGGGGCAGACTGACGGATGTGTGGCTGCCAATCCACACCAAACAGCCCCTCCGACCACCACAGTGTGACACTGGAGGCAAGATGGGTGAAGTGTCTTGCCCAAGGACACAACAGGACATGACTAGGACAGAGCAGGATTGGAACCGTCAACCCTCCAGTTATTGGATAACCCGTGCTACCTCCTGATAATTAGTCTTTTTCCCCCTAGACTTAAGAAATCTATCTATCTGAACCTGTCAAATTTCACTTGGAGGCAGTAGATGAACTGATGAAGCCAAAGGTCAAAGGTCACTTCATAAAACACAAAACAAACATATTATAACATATTTTGGCCATAATTTATTTATTCTTCCATTAATATATTTTTTTTGTTTTATATGATATATTACCTATAGTGTGGTTTGTTACATGCAGTACATGAAATGGAAAATGGAAATTAGCCTTGGGTATAAAATCTTGCGTATTGGCACACATTGTGTTTATTAATATGCACTGTCCCTTTGAGAAAAAAACTACACTTCAAACTTCAATAGAAACATATGCAATAATTAATTAATTCATTAATCTCATTCTTCTTCTTCTTATTATTATTATTGTTATTATTATTATTAGTAGTAGTAATAGTAGTAGTAATAGTAGTATTATATTGAATGAAGCATTTTTGGTTGACTTTATGGAATCGTTAAAGCTACTGCTGTCAATGTTTTTATGTTGACAACAGATGAAATGACTCTGTATAGTTCACAACAGAGGAGTCAGTCTAACTCACAAACCCACAGAATTACCCTTGAAGCTTTAAGCAGCTTTTAACAACAATTAAACCACAGTACTCCTGTTGTTTTGCATTGCAGTGCTTGCCAATTCGAGGCCGGGGCTTCCAACTGGGCCAGTACTGCTGCCGCTGCAAAGAGGGCTACTATAACCCTGACCTTCCCTCTGAGGACCTGGGTACGTCCACCACTAACACAGGGTGCACATGGGAAACAAGTTTTTAGAATATTCTTTAGAAAAGTCTTAAAGTCTGTCTGATTTCATCATTCAGCTCCTCTCAGCTCAGTTCAATTCACCAGAAAACCTTTACTTGCTGGAGGAATTTTGATTCTATTTTAATGGAAATTTGAATTCTTTTTTTTTTTTTACTCAGTTCCGAAAAATAATATGTAGCCAGTCAAGTAAAGAATTGTAAGCTTTAACTCAAGGGCATACAGTCTCCTTATCCCTGTGTATTTCAGGTTACTACATCTATAAAAACTTTCATTATTTCTCATCCACAAAATCGTGAAACCTTTAATTATAAGCCTTGTTGTTCATCCTTTCTGCCAGCTGGAGCTCCTGATCAGTTACTGCAGGGATAGAGGGGATTTCCTCCCTCTGGTCTGTCTCTGCTGCACTATTTTTATCCCTAGTGGAGTCAAAATGTGTCTCCTCCTCATAGTGATTAACCCTTCTTCACCAAAATACCTGAAATACCAAGAGTCTAAACTACAAACAGCAACACGATCAGAAATAGACTGACTGTGACTACAGGGAAGATACAATGGTTCTGGTTCCACTGGTCTTCATCAATTCTGATGTTAATGTATCTTCATGGCCAACATAATCTTCTATGATGGTATGGCATTAGAAAACACCTAAATAATAGGAAATATTGCTGTTACAAGTGAAAATACAAGTGAAAACTATTCACATAAAACCATAAGAATTGTGAAACTGTAGCACCTTTTTATGCTTTATGTATTTATTTAATCACTGAGTTGCCTGAAAGTAAAATATACATTCACATGATGAAGGTCTAACCAGGTTATTATTATTATTATTATTATTATTATTATCATTATTATCATTGCTGTTGTTGTTGTTGTTGTCATCTCCCACACTGTCAATAGGGATCTGGACTTAATTAATATCTTCTGTTGCTTTTTTCATTCCTTTTTAATGGCTGTATTTAAATTATATTAAAAATGTTGATGTCAGTCCATACTGATAAATGCAGTCTTTCAACTTCAAAGGCAGATTTTTTTATCCTAGGTGAAGAAAAAACTTGTTAGTTTGTGGTTTTAATGTCTTCTTATGTACAGAACATGACAAACATTTATCAAGCAGCAAAACATTTTGCAGATCTGGATGTAGGACATCCAAAACAATTATAATGCTAAAAAGTCTCTTCAACATCAAAATATGCATGAGGACAGTTATGTAAAATTACAAAAACAATGACAAAATAATCACTGAAGACAAAAGCCGAATATACTGTAGTAATGTTTATAATGATATAGATCATAGTGTGATAATAAATGCTATTGTGTTCCCATATCAACTCAAATAATTCTATGTTTATGAGAAAAGCATATAGAATAAACATTTCAATGTTCTGTCAGTGCTGTGAAAGCGTTGCTGTGTGAGTCTTCTCCTGAGTTTGCGTAGGTGTTGATGCATGTGTCTGTTTGTATTGCAGATGGCGGCCCAGTGAACGGCAGCGATGGCGGTGGTGTGTGTTACCCGAACATGCCCATCTGTCTGCCGTGCTGGCCGGGCTGTAAGAGCTGTCAGGATGGGACCCCCTGTTGGGTACAGGAGGACTGGCTCCTGAGGGCCGCCGTGTTGGCCGTCCAGGGCGTCTTCATGCTCCTCATCTTCGTCAGCATGCTGGTGGCCTACAGACACCGCAGGAACCGGGTGAGTTGGGTCATTTGGCTCAGCGGGGCCACCGTATGGATGGGATGAGTTGACAAGAGAGCTTCTGTTCACTGACAGATTAGGTTATGAAATCAGCTGTGTGTGTGTGTGTGTGTGTGTGTGTGTGTGTGTGTGTGTGTGTGTGTATTTAACAGGAGTGTTTTTGTCTGAGTCTTATATTTTAACAACTGGCATTAACCCATAAAGAACCAGTGTTACTTTTGTGTCAGTTCCCAAATAAATTTTTCTCTAGATTTAACCTTTCATAAGTGATTTATCTCCATTCATTATAATATTATCCTCTGTAGTTTACGTTTTTTCAGTGATCATGTATTTTCCTATATGTAATTCAGTCATCATGTAGATGTTCATAAAAACTCAGATTGAAGTTGAGGGTTATTATATCAGAAATAAGGAAAACTGAAGAAAAAGTGACTGTTTCAGTAAAATATATCATTAACTGAGCATAAACCCAGTGTGTCCATCCACTGTCATTGATCCAACTCCATGGGTTGTACTCGTGAATCAATGTTGTAGAAGATGACGGTGTTTCCATGGTAACTACGGAGCCTCTGAACGTCCAAATGGGTCATATCTGATGACCATGAAAAGATGACAAACTGTATTTTATAACAGTCATTTACTCGTATTGATAGGATTAGTGGATCAACAGGTATTAAACTATTAGATCAGTAGATGGTTTTGGTCACCGGTGGCTGTTTGGGTCTTTATGGTTGAAACATGGCGATAATTCAAAGATTCAAATATTCTTTATTGTCAATTCATTAGATGCACTGAACATACAGAGAATTCAGATACTGTTTTTCTCTCACTGTGTTAAATGTAATGCTTTTAAAAAGAAGAAAAAGAGGTAAAATAGAACAAGAATAAATAAGCGGTATAAAGAATAAACTATAGCAGAATATAAAGTGTACATGTCAGTCTGTTCAGTTTACAGTTTATTTAATATACCCCATCTTTCTGCATCTCTCTGCTTTCTTTCCAAATCACAAGACAGAAAATGAAGCCAAAATTTCAGGGTTATGGAAGCTGCTGTGTTACATCTGTGTGAAGCCACAGAGCAGAGAATCAGAGTTATGTCTGGCAGTGATTGCTAATTAAAACTGTCAATCACACACTTAACCTCCAACCTCTCTAAAATCACATGATCTCTGTCCTGCATCACAGGGTACATTTTCTACAGCCTGCAAACAGAAGGCGTCAGAAGGAGGTGCAGAACTGTCATTTCCTGTCAGATCATTTGATTTATAATATACTCTGGCTTTCTCCCACCATCCAAAAACATGCACCAATATGATAATGATAACTGATTAACCTAAATTGCCTGTACATGTGAATGTAGGAGTCAGTGGTTGTTTGTGGGTATATGTCCGATTTTTTTAATTTTTATTTTACCTTTATTTAACTAGGAAGTCCTATTGAGATTAGAAATCTCTTTTCCAAGGGAGACCTGGACAATGTAACAGCCATACAAAGTCAAAACAATATAAAACACATACATAATACACAATGAACAGTAAAACAGAATAACAATTATTCAACCATAATGGCATCAAGAAAAAATAGTGGCATTCCTTCTTCACAGCATTCTCCATGATACTTTTAAAATCATTAACAGAAATCAACAACACATCCAGAGTGTAACCCGCCATTGGTAGCCAGGATAGACTCAGGCACGGCCGCAAACCTTCTCGAGGACTAAGCGGTTCTGAAAATGGATGGATAGAATTACAATATGCAGAAAGCAGGGGAGGAAATCCCCATATGTATGTATGTAAAGGTATGCAACAAAATATCCACAAATAAACAATTTATTGTCATTTAATGCCCTGTATCAACACACTACCCAAGTGTTCTTAATTCACAGGAATAAAATCAATGTTCAAACAAAACAAAACTGTGCAGATCCTAAAAGTATTAATGGTGAAATGCAAATATTCCACTGCAAGTAGAAGTTCTGTTCTGTAAAAAATGACAATAATTGCCTTTAAGATGTACTAAAGTAGTAGAATAAAACCCTTTTGGTTAATTTATTATTTGTTTCAATGCTTTGAGATATTTGTAGCCATACTAGTGGTTTGTAGAAGCACAAGAAGGATACATAGGAGGTGGGTTAATGTTAGTTAACCAGTAAAAACTGAAACCAACAGACACAGGAAACATAGTATTACAATACATTTGTTTTTGTTGTTTTCATCGTATTTTTGTCTTCTGCTGTTTTTTCCCGTCTTCCAGAGAATGTTTGTGTATTTTAATCAGAAAAATTCATTTACATACCATATTGTTGTATAGTGTACTAACTCTCTAGTAGTAGCAGGTGTGGAGAGTTTTTGACTCATGAATCTTTATTAAACTATTCCAAACTTGAAAAGTGTTTTAACCCATAAAGACCCAATCAGCCGCCGTCGACCAAAAGCATCTACTCATCTATGATTTTTTATACCTGTTGATCCATTAATCCTATTAATACATGTAAATAATTGGTGTAAAATGCAGTTTGTCATCTTTTCATGGTCATCAGATATGACCCATTTGGACGTTCAGAGGCTCCGTAGTTACCATGGAAACACTGTCACCTTCTACGACATTGATTCACCAGTAAAACCCATGAAGTTTGACAAATAAAAAAAGTCACTGTAATGAACAAAAACAAATGTGAAAATGTAGAAAATATGAAATAACGTATGAATAAAACCAGCCAGAGTTAATAATAAAATGAACAAAAATGAATAAGAAAATCTATAAAATAATAAATAACATGGGAATATGAGCAACAAAATGAACAAAAACAAATAAAAATAATACATTAAGTGAATAAAGGTTAACAACTTAAGTGCCATGAATAAAATAAAGTTGTAGACACTTGGGTTTTTTGTTCATTTAATGATAGATTTTAGTGAAAATAACACTTTTTCTCCAGGTTTTTAGATTTTGGTCAAATAACCTTTGAATTTACTCTGAGCTTTAATGAACATCTAGATGATCAGTGACTGAAATGCAGAGAAAAATACATGATTTACACTGAAAAATACAAAATACAGAGGATAATATTCTAATGAATGGTGATAAATTAATTGAGAAAGGTTAAATAGAGAGAAAAATCAGTTTGGCAGCTGCCACAAAAGTAGCACTGAGTCTTTATGGGTGAAGATGCAAAAGTTAAGATGCTCCGTGGTGTTTATGCTGTTTCGTCTGTCTCCTCCCCCTCAGAGGATCCGGGCGTCGGGCCTCCTTCTGCTGGAGACCATCCTGTTCGGCTCCCTGCTCCTCTACTTCCCGGTGAGTCTGACAGCGTGGCAGATTAGAGCTCTTTACAGATCACCGCGCACGGATTATATCATAATGGACGATTTGTGGGAGGGTGGAATGGGGTGAGGGTGTGTTAACTGGAAATGGGGTGGGCAGGAAGGTTTTCATAACGTCTCTCCTCCCCAGTGACAGATTATCGATCAATCTGTAGATTCATTTTACCAATTACAGAGCCATTAACTGAAGGCGGCCATGACTTTTTATCCATCCGTGTGCAAGTGCTGATCAATATGTCCCTGCTGACGTTGAGTGTGATTCATTGTTCTGTAGGTCACTGGTCATTAATTCAGCTAAATGTGATGTACGAACATGTTAATGGGTTCGTCTTATGGCTGCTCTGCTTCTCTTACTGCACCCTGACAGCATCATTTTATAAGATTATTTGCTTTCAGTTTATTTCAAATAAGCAGCAAAACAAACCAAATAATCTTAACTTAGTGCCTAGAAATAAAAAAGTGTAATTTATTTAATCCCAACCCTTCTCCACACAAAAGTCTATCTAGCTTCTTATCAGCATAACGCTGCAGGAAAAATCAATTCCCTCCAAGCTTTTTGTAAATTGTTAACCCCAATTGTTAGTTTCACAAAATACACATACACACATATAAATCTACCCATATTGACATACAAAAAAAAATGAATAAATAAATATATGCATACATTCTTGAAGGCAACACAAAATGAATAAACAGCCAAATACATAATTAAATAAAGTGAACAAAAACAGCAATCAAACACAAACAAACAAAAAACACAGTGGTCATACTCAGACGCCTTCTACAATTTTATGTCGTGTATAAACCATCTCTTTATACTCTCTTCTTTTTTATCTGCATAAATATATACAAATATTTGCTATTAAGTAATATCATATAATTAAACACTGCTTTTGACTTTTATTCATTGTAGAAATATGTCCTCTAGTGCACTCCACCATGTCAGACATCCATATTCTCTGACTGCTGGAAACCTGGACCCAGTTTTTTTCTCTTGCTGCCATCTTAGCTGTTACATCAGACAGTCGTAACTCATTTGCCTGAATTAGGATTTTTTCGGATTAAAATTAGGAAGGATGCCATCTGAGGTGAGCTGAATGTGAAGCATCAGTCAGACATAAACTCAGACTAATGCCGTCTAACACATCACAGTGGGATCTATTAGAATAATTTGCTGGTTTTACAGGTGTGGTGTGGAGCGTTGAAGTTCAAGTTCAAACGCAGGAAAGAACGGGAAACTATATTTAGTAGAAGTCGACTGCAGAGGATTTTTAAACGGTGATACAGTAACGATAGTCTTTCACAGAAAAAGCCAATAGATTATATCAAATAATAGTAAATAATTCAATCAATCAAAAAAATAAATCTTGATCATAAAACATCAACCTCAAATGAATTGATTAATCCATTTAGAATTAAACACCAAACTATCTGTCAAAAATCTAAGTGATTCTTTGTATAATTTGTACATGTTTTTGGTTATTATTCCAGCTGAATCCTGTTATTCATTTCTTCTTCTTCTTCTATTTTTCTTATTATTATTATTTATATATTGTTTATAATATTTTCTTGCACTTTAATCTATTTCTGCCTTGACCAGTGATTTTCCCCATTGTGGAATCAATAAAGTCTAAAGTAATTTAATATAATCAATAAATGTCTTATCTACTTATTATTACATTATACCGAAAATAACATATTGGCATGGATTAATCTACCAAAATTATTGATCTTTCTCTGTTTACACACTTAATTATCAGGAGGATGTCTTTCAATAAAGCTAAAATAAGTCTTGACCTAAAGTGCCTTAAAATAATCATGTATTCTGTTTAGCACTATGTAAAAAAAAAAAAAAAAAAAAGCTGAATTGAAAATTGAACTGAATTCAACCAGCATCTCTGTAGCCTTTATGTTTAAAACTATATTTCACAAAGGGATAAGTCCTTAAATTATAGCTATGTCACTGAGATGTTATTCCACTTGTAAGAAGACCTTTTCTGAAAGGCTTAAAAGTTTTGTTTGGTGCAATCCAAAGGTTGACTACCTGACTGTACTTCTGATAAAAGGTCGCTGGTCACCCTCTCATCTTAGTATCTATTTGATCTACAAAATGCCACCTGCCACAGGGCTCGCCGTTTGATGTGCACATGGACGGCGATCACAGCGCTGAAACACCTGCCATGTGCACTGTTTCTTAAATCAAGAAATGTTCAAAGTATTGACTGACAGAATCAAAGCTGGATGTTTTCTGACAGAGAACTGCACAGGCTCTGCAAAATTGTATAAATACGCAGCAACACTAACCCTTTTTGTTTTAACGCTTACTGACAAAGTCCATGTTTTCATATCAGACCGATGCCCATATTCAAGTGTCAGTGGGAAGTTGTTGAACATTTGCACATGGAGAAGGAAGTTGTGGTATTAAAATGAATAAATCCCCCTAAAAAAGTGCACATCTTTGTCAAAAATTGCCATTTTCAGTACGAAACTGCAGATTATTGCAACTTCATGCACAGATAGAGGAATGGAGGATGACGCCTGGTGGTAGGATTACTCCAGCAGAGTGTATCCTGTGAACCAGACATTAAAATTACACACACACCTCACAACAAGTGCATTATTAATTTATGAAGACTCCTGGCACAGTAAAAAACAAAAACATGAACAACTTAGTAGAATGTAGAAGTAAAAAAAGTAACATAAGTGAGATAAGACATTCACAAAAAGCGAGTAAGTAAATAAGTACTAAGAAATTGGGCAAAGATCATTTACATGACACAACTGTGTACAGATTCTCATGCTCTTTTGACATTGTAAATACATTTTCAAAATAAAATGTTCATTGTTAACACATTCTACTACAGTTCCTGTTAAGATGATTATATTATTAATTAGGGATTCACTTTGCATGTTCTCCAGTATTACAACAAATTGAATACTGCTGACAGAGACTAAATCCTTATTTATGGATTTTTGGCTAAAAAGTTCAGATCACAATTGTAAACCAAATGCTCTAATTCCGGTCCTTGAGGGCCGGTGTCCTGAATGTTTTAGATATTTCCCTCTTCCAGCACACCTGGTTCAATTAATGATCAGCTCATCACCAAGCTTTGCAGAAGCCTGATAACGATGTAATGGCGTCCAGGTGTGCTGGAAGAGGGAAATATTTAAAACATGCAGGACACCGGCCCCAGAGGACCGGAATTGCCCACCCCTGCTCTATTGTTTCTATGTTAGTGATATATTGGACTCAATTATCTACATCTATTCCGAGTTTTGTACCGATGAATTAATTGAACAAATGAACTTTAATTACAGGTTTAAAATGCATTTCTTTATGTTTAGGTAGAATTGGACATTTCATTGCTTTTGTTGTTGTAGCAAATATTTCAGTATTTTGTCATTTATGACATCAAGTATTCTCCTCATGAAACCAGGATGTTGATTATTGAGCTTTTTATGTAACACAGCCACACAGTTTTCTTTGTTATTAAGTGAATAAGTACCATTTCCTTTAAGGCAACCTGCATTTAGGCTCCGCCCACTCAGTAAACTCTGTCTAGGTCACTAGCCCCAGTCCATTTCTGTTGATTAAAACTGCTGTCCTGCAATGTTTACAGTGCAATGAGTACATTGTCTCTGATTCTACTGTATATGTATTCACTTTGAGTAGTTTATCCTGTATGAGTGGTCTGAGCACAGCGATGTAAATTTAGCTGATGCTCTTATCCAGAGTGACTGACACTGACTGATGAGCTTTAATTCCTGGATTACAGTCATCCACTCTTCAATCACTGTTACATAGTTCACAGAAACAGACGAACCTGCAGTTGTGATGGAATAAAGCTCGAAACAATTAAAGTATAAGCACCACTTTACAATAAGGGTTCAAACCATGTGCAGCGCCTGTAAAAAGTGTTCACCCCACGTGGATGTTTTCTCCTTGTTTGCTTACAAAAATGGAATCATGGTCAATATAATGTGGTCTTTTTGACAAAAAATTACACAAAAACAGTGACTCTAATTATTTAGGATATTTTTCATATTTCCTGATTTTATTATGTTTTTGTTGTACATTTAACATAGATGAGTAAGTAAAATGTAAAAATTAGCAACAGGATTAGCATTAGTACTAGCGATGGTGGCAGAGGTAAAAATATTAGCAGGAATGACATTACAGCACCTGGAGTTGCACTATTACCACTAATAATAGCAACAGTCACAGATGTAGTAGATCTTTTCATGCTGTGCACTGACCCCTCTTTGTAGGTCTTCATCCTCTACTTCAGGCCCAGCACTTTCAGGTGCATCCTGCTCCGCTGGGTCCGGATGCTGGGCTTCTCCATTGTCTATGGGACAGTAACACTGAAAATGTACCGGTCAGTGAGTGTTTTAACTTACAACCATTATGTTACTGCAGCAAAACAATGTACACATGGAATAATGTGAAAAAGGTAAAAATACAAATAAGTTGGTTGTCCTACACAAAATTAATGGAGTACATATGCTTTAGCCATAAACATACATTATATGGACAAAAGTATTTGGACACATTGAATTCAGGTGTTTCTTTTCTAACAGGGGTCTGGGCTACAATAATAATAATTTTCTACCACAACTAACCATCTACTTTCTTCACATCTCACTTAAGAAGAAAAATCTCCTATTAAACTTTAAGGAAATATTGGTGTTCATGCCAATTTGAGATATATACTGTATATATACATCAATATTTGCTCGGTTTCTGTAAATTAGCTTGAGAGTCTGGTTTCAACCAGCTCTATATGTAAAGTGCCATGAGATAGCTTCTGTTATGATTTGGCACAAATCAAATCAAATCTTATTTGATTTGATTTGAGTTTGATATTGCCTTAAAGTTTAAAGGGATATTTGTCTTCTTAAGTGAGATGTGAAGAAAGTAGATGGCTAGTTGTGGTAAAAAATTATTATTTACAGTCAGAACACAAAAAATATTTTTGGAATTTAGAGGTAGAACATTTAGAATCATAGTCATGGACAAAATAAATAAATAAATAAATCAATCAATGTTGAGAGAAATTAAGTAAAAAGCATCTCTGAGGCATTTTGGGATCAAATATTTAAATTTAAACAAAAGTAACCAATGCAATAACAGTTATCACAATATAAAACTGACATTTGTCATTATTGTTTTGTAGCCCAGACCCCTGGTAGAAAAGAAACACCTGAAATCAACGTGTCCCAATTCTTTTGTCCATGTATATACAGTACTTCATTATAGCATCCTGTAATAACCTCCTCTGATTTTCCCTGTTGCATCAGTGCATCTGTAGTTTATTATTTGAAGAGCTGTGAGAACAAAGCTTCATCAGTGTCTGTAGCAATACATTTGACTTTGAAAACCTTATATTAAATCAAGGAACGATCCTAAAACTAAGCCTTATTTGTGTTATTGAATATTTTCACAAGGTACTTCATGAATTTTATAATGGCTACACATTTACTGTTTCAACATTCTGGAAATTTGTGACTATGTTTACAGAATAAACTAAAGCACTGAATTAACTCACTCTTGCCTTCTCCTTATTGTCACATATATAGTGTTAAAAATGTAGATATATATTTGTATTCTTGTGTCTCCACAGGGTGCTGAAGGTGTTCCTGTCTCGCACCGCCCAGAGGGTGCCCTACATGTCCAGCCTCCGCCTGATGAGGATTTTGGGAGTGATGCTGATGACTGTCTTCTGGTTCCTGTGTGCGTGGACAGTCGGTGTCCTGCAGAACCGGGACAGAAACATCCCAGTTTTTGTCACGACCACCACATCAGACGGCCAGGCGTTCAATCTGTGTTACCTGGACCGCTGGGACTACATGATGGCAGTGGGTGAGTTACAGGGGTTCAACAGTTCAGAGCAGTTAGTACAGGGTATTTTCTGCTTTCTGTTTTTGTTTAGTTATTATAATCAAATAGAATAAAGACATGCAGTGCAATCCTGTAGTGCAATCTGCTGTGTACTGGAAAAAAAATCAACCAAAACAGAAGAACAGTCAAAATGCTGACATAACTCCTGTTTTAGGGATTTTTATTCAAGCCATGATGATTTGAGCATGATCTCTCCTCTTCAGACAGACTACTGCTTTTATATTATTAGTTTTGTATTATACTGGTCTGACTGCAGACTTTTCTTCTACCCAGGTTATAATAATCCATAAAAAGGTAAAACTGAGTAAAAGATTTTTGAACATTTAAAATGCATTATAAGTCTTGGTTTGAATTATGTTTCGGTAATTATTAATTTATTACAGAACAATTTAATGTTAAAAAAAGGAATACTTGAAAATTAGAGCTGCAGTGATTAGTCAATCCAAAGAAAAACCCATCTTCAAACTTTAAACAAAAGTGATATGGGAAATGAATTCATCAAAATGGCAAATTAATGAAATTTCAGATGGAGGCCTTTGTGAAATTATAGAACAAAACAATATACAGATATTCTGAAGGTCTGCAGGAGAAATGCATTTCTACTTTTCATATTTGGTTTGGTTTGACCGTGAATCCTGTTAGGAACAATAATACTCTGCTCATCAGTATGTGTTATTACTGAGATCTGAGAACACAGATACTGATACAGCTGTATCTGAAAAGGTAAATCTCAGCGGGTGAAATCAGAGAGATTGTCAACAAAATATCAGTTTGACTGGATGTAGATTATCTTAACACCTTTATCTGAGGCACCTGGAATATTAGCACAAAAGCTTTCCCGTGAAAAATGTGTTAAATGTTGAGCCTTGTAAATAATAGTCGGAAAACTAAATCAAATCAAAATAAAGCCATATTTGTTCCATATAAATAATATCTTTATTGCTGACAAGACCTGTAATTTAACTTTTCATTGGTGTCCATGTATTTAATCAGAAGTACTTTATTAATCCCAGGAGGGGGAAATTGTTGGTTGCAGCATACATAGAACAAATAAGAGACAAACTGCAAGAAAATAGCTATATATACACTAATATAATACAACATACAGTAGTATAATACAATAAACACAATACAATGTCTTCAAAGACAAAAGAAAAAAAATTAACTGATAATAAAGTGCAGAGACATATTGGGAAATCAATCTGGAGTCCAGAAATGTCCAGGATTCAGAGGAGAGAAGAGTCAGTGTTTGCACACAAATGTATCAGGCTAATAAGAAGTGATTACATCTGTAGTTATTAGTCTTTGTTCTTCACATCAAAAATCACCTTCTGGTCTTCATGCCCCTGATCCAGCTGAGCTTCTGTTCCTGTGCTGGGGCAGCTCCCTGTGGACCGCCGTCAGACCCGTCCCCTCAGCCTTCCACGAGCCTCGCTACATGGGCATCGCCATCCACAATGAGCTGCTTCTCTCCACCATGTTCCACCTGCTCAGGTAAATGTCACTTATAGGAGGTGTGTTTTTGTGCTTCATGGTTCAAACTGAGCTCACTGATGTGGGAGGATGTGTTCTCTGCCCCCCTCAGGTTTACCTTTCCCTCTCTGCATCCTGATTGGATGCTGCTGCTCTCCTTCACACACACCCATGTCACCATCACCGTGACACTCGCCCTGCTCTTCATCCCTAAGGTAATCAGTGTTTTTTATGTGTCATGTTCACTCAGTTCCAGAATAGAAATCTCAAAGAAATTAAACGCGACCAGTCGGGAAATTGCGCAGTATGGAGATTGCGCTTGTTCCAAGATATTAATATATAAGTATATAAGTGTTGCGTATAAGTATATAAGATATACGTATAAGTATTTTGTGTCTCTTAGTACAGTCTCATTTTAGATTAAATATAAAGACTACTAATGCAAAGATACACTGTATATATGCAATACATTGGCAAGGAGACATCATATAAAAGGTAAATTTTTTGTACAGTGCCGTGTTTATAACATCTTATAACAAGCAACAGAGATATGTTCATCTAAGCTTCAGTTAGCATTTAACCAATTTAATACAAAAATGTAATGTTATGTAAAGTTGACACAATAAGCAAATATGTGTTAGTGTAATATACAGATAATTGGTATATTGTCATGCTGAGATGTGCACGTTGAAATTATTTGAAGAATATCTGTACAGACTCTAATGGAAATTCATCTTGTGGTTATGAAGACACTTAATTTTGCACCAAAGTTTACAAATCCATTGTTTATTGATATCGTAAAGTTGTCATATATTTTTCTACATATATTTTCTCAATTTTACTCTTGTGCATTGGTGGAAAACAAAGCTGGTTCTAGCTGCAATTCTAATATATTTCAATCTGTGTTGCATTGGTCATTGTTTTTCTCTGTCAACATTTTTTTTTTCATTACTAGTTTTAGGTTTAGTCTTTCTGATACTAACCCTTCTATGCACTAACCCTCCTTATTGTTAAGATATGTATTGTTTGTTTCTGCTTATTCCACAGTTTATCTATGTGTCTAAGCCTGGGAGGGCAGAGATTGCAGCAGAGGTGTATGAAGATGAAGTGGACTTGCGGCGCTCTTGTTCATACCTCAACACCAGTTTTCATTCTGCTTGGAGTGAACACAGTGTGGATCCGGATGACTTTAGGGTAAACCCTCTTGTCCCCTCAGAAAGATGTTACCACTTTTCATTAGGACATAACTTACCAAAAGTGGAAGAAATTCCAAAAGTCACATTTAAATAAGGAAAATAAATGTCCCTTAATATCAATCTTGGCCACATGCACTCAAACATGTGTTAAATCACTATTTTAAATGATTATAATTATAACATAAACAGTTAATCCAGTCAATGGTAGAATAAACATATCTTGTATGACCTTTTTTCTCCACTCTTTATCCCTTCCTTACTCTGACCTGTGATCTTACTTGAAATGTGCCTTTTACTTTCCTCTGACTTGTTACTCTTAATGTTTTTTCCTTTTCCCAATCATTCCAACCAAACCCTTCTTCTACTCCTTCCCTTCTTTATATACACCAGGAGGAACTGAAGAAGCTATATGCCCAATTAGAAGTCCACAAGACCAAGAAGATGGCAGCAAACAACCCCCATTTACAGAAGAAGCGAAGTTCTGCATGTGCAATAGGAAGATCCATTATAAGACGCATCGCTGAGATCCCAGAATCCATGAGTCGGCAGTATAGTCGTGAGGAGAGAGATGGATCCTTTCACAGTAGAAGTAATCAGTCCGATTCATTTAGGAGGACCCCAGATACTGTCAGTATCAGTTACAGAAGTTCAATAAGAACACCATCGCCATCTCTGCGGAAATCTCAAAGTGATCACCACTACGTCAGGGAGAGAGACTCTTCTTTGCGAGACTCCACGTTAAGGACAGACACTGTGAAGAGATGCTCTCAGCGATCTGAGACAGACTCTTTGGACATTCCACCAGGAGTCTGTAAGTCAGCCAGTGCTCAAAACCTGACCGTAGATACCAATCTCCTGCATCCTGACCACACAAAGCTTCATAAGTCCTGGAGTCTGACCTCCACAACCGCCCATTCTATGGAAAACATACCCAAAGTGAACAGATCCAGCACAGTATTGGCAAAGTCAAGAGAAAGTATGTCCATTGGTGAACAGACCAGGAGTGCCCTCCAGTCAGAGTCATTTGATAAGGCTGAAGTCTGTCCTTGGGAGGTAGAACCAGAACCATCAACAGACAAGAGCCAGAAGCATGTAACCTATGCAAACTCTGAGGGTAGTGTACAAAACGAATCAAAATCCCCACAGACACTCATCTGTCCTTGGGACTATGCACCACCTGTGGAAAAGAAACCATCTGTGGATAAAAGTGAAAATGAATCCCCAAAACCAGGGGCTTCTGTGTCTGCAAGTGCACCAGCCTCTCCAAGACCAAAGGTCACAAAAGATCAGCGCGTCTTCTCCTTACGCACCTCCACAAACAGATGGCTCTCTGTGAAATCATTTATGGGATCTATGGATGGAGCAAGCAAGACCAGTTTAAACAGAGAAGATTCTGTGTCACAGAAAAGTCAGGAAAGTGTGTCCACAACACCAAGATCAGGAACATCTAGTCGACGTCCAAGCATGGAAAAGAGGTCACTGCAAAAAAGAAGCATGACTACAGCAGATGGAAAACCATGCCTTGTGAAGCAGAATGCAGTCAGACTGTCCTCTGGAGATTCTTTTGACAGAAGCCCAAGAAGGCTTGTGGTAGTAAAGTCTGTCATCTACCCTTCAGATGTAGATGATATGCAAAAAGATGGCACATATGAAAATGTGTTTTTATCGAGACAAAACAGCAAACGTAGCAGTGTAAGTTCTTGGGAAACTGTTAGCAGTTCAAGAACTCCCTCAACTCACAGGAGAGGGAGTAACCGTATTACACCAGCTCGTCATGTTTCTCACTCAGATGTGTGTCCGTGGGAATTAACTAGTACCTCCCAGCAAGGAGAAGGACTAAAGCAACAGCAGAGTATTAAAGCAGACGTATGTCCATGGGAGTCACAGGTATCTGAAAGATCTAATGTTTGTCCATGGGACTCTCATGAGCAAGGGCATGTGAAAAGACAAGTAAGTGGTCGAGGTGATGTGTGTCCGTGGGAATCTCAAGATATCCCTATTATCTCTTATAGAATGCCATCCAGAGATTCAATGACGCAAGACTCTTTGAAACATTCATCAGACATATGTCCCTGGGAGTCTGCAGAATCACCACAACCTTTAATAAGACAAGATAATGAATATGCCAATGTTTGTCCTTGGGACACTCAGAACAAGGCTGAAGTTGTATATGAAAATCTAAATCCTTTGACCACCAAAGGATCCCTGACAGTGCCATTACAACAAGAAGTTATGAAAGCTGCTGTTTATCCTGGTGGTCCAAGAGAAAGTTTTGGTATTCAGCAACATTACCAAGCAAAATTATCTGCCTTTAATGCAGGATCACAAGTGTCCAAGACATCAGAAAGCTGTCCTTGGGATTTCCCTGAACCTCCCAAAATCCTGGAAACTATTTGTCCATGGGAAGAGGGGAACACAGAGACATCGACAACAAATACAAACACAAACATAACCTCACAAATGACTGTTAAGGCAGATATCTGTCCCTGGGAAACTGATCATCAGGATAAACCAGAAACCGCCAAAAAAAGGGGTCCAGCCTTGGAAGCCACTTCAGTGCAAACAGAGGGCAAAGACAGAGTAAATATATGCCCCTGGGAAACAGAACATCCCGAAAAACCTGCTGCTGCAAAGATAATTTCATTAGGACAAGATAATCTGGCAGATGTTTGTCCGTGGGAAACTGAAGGCCCAAACTCAGGAAAGACAGAGCCATCCAAAATATTACAGAGTCAAGATACAGGTCGGGCAAATGTTTGTCCATGGGAGACTGGGGGAGCAGAGACAATCAAAGCTGAAGTTTCAGAAACATCAGAGAATCTGCAAAGACAGAATAATTTGCCGGAAAGTGTTTGCCCATGGGAGACAGAAGAACAAAAAGTTGTCAAAACACAAGACAGCGGTCGGACAAATGTTTGTCCATGGGAGACAGAACAACCAGAAGTTCTCACAAAACAAGATAGCGGTCGGACAAATGTTTGCCCATGGGAGACAGAAGAATCAAAAGGACTCACAACACAAGACAGCAATCGGACAAATGTTTGTCCATGGGAGACAGAACAACCAAAAGTTCTCCAAAAGCAAGATAGCACTCGAGCTGATGTCTGCCCATGGGATACAGAACAACCAAAAGTTCTCCAGGAGCAAGGTAGCGCTCGAGCTGACGTCTGCCCGTGGGATACAGAACAACCAAAAGTTCTCCAGGAGCAAGGTAGCGCTCGAGCTGACGTCTGCCCGTGGGATACAGAACA
>JAPQRQ010000001.1:19764847-19806022 GCA_037367365.1 Apogon talboti
GGAGCAAGGTAGCGCTCGAGCTGACGTCTGCCCGTGGGATACAGAACAACCAAAAGTTCTCCAAAAGCAAGATAGTACTCGAGCTGATGTCTGCCCGTGGGATACAGAACAACCAAAAGTTCTCCAAAAGCAAGATAGTGCTCGAGCTGACGTCTGTCCGTGGGATACAGAACAACCAAAAGTTCTCCAAAAGCAAGATAGCGCTCGAGCTGATGTCTGCCCATGGGAAACAGAACAACCAAAAGTTCTCCAAAAGCAAGATAGCGCTCGAGCTGACGTCTGCCCATGGGAAACGGAACAGCCAAAAGTTCTCCAAAAGCAAGATAGCGCTCGAGCTGACGTCTGCCCATGGGAAACAGAACAACCAAAAGTTCTCCAAAAGCAAGATAGTGCTCGAGCTGATGTCTGTCCATGGGAGACAGAAGGACCAGATGCAGTCAAAAGGCACGACGGTACAGGAACAGAGACGTGTTCACTACTCAAAACTGAAAGCAAGACTGATATAACAAACAGTGTCAAAGAGGATTCTTTACAGAACCCGGGGCCACCAAGTATAGAAGAGACTCCAACAGAAATCACCACAGCAGAGATAGATGATTCTAAAACAAACCTAGTCCTTGGTCGGCGTGATGCTTTGTGTCCTTGGGAGATGGTACGAACCAGTTCGGGTTCATTCACAGACAATAACTCAGATGTGTTTACATGGGAACCAGAGAACATTCCTGAGGAAGATGAAGAGGATGATGCAGAATGTGCTGCTGAAGCCCTTGTATTTCCACCTGACCTGTGAACTAAATTGAACTCGCACTAACTTTAACTTGACCATTTCTGCTAAATTGGTGGGGCGGTTCTCTCTTACACAATTTTGCTGTTAATATTTTGATGGTTAATGAGGAGGTCTTTGTTATGTCAGAGTGCAGGGTCAGTTACAAAATAGTTTCCTTCCAGCTTGCAAAGCTGATAGCCTTTTTACTGGATATGTACTTGTCGAGTAATAAAGACTGGACTGCCTACTTTCAACACGCCACTGCCACACTATGCCTGAGGGCGCTGGACACTAAAAGTTGTGCTACAAACAAGTTTTGTAATATTGAGGCACATATCTTAGACTCAAGAGACCCTTGTTGATCCAGCAGTGCAACGATGATTCTTAGCTGACTGAAGGGCATCTAAGGCATTTAGATGAATTCCCTTTTCTTCCTTCTTTATCCCATTTTGAATTTTTTTTTTCTGTCCTTGTATGTTTTATGTGACAAATCAGATATCCACTATATATATACAGTATGCTGGACCCATGGCAAATCCTGGACAGTCTAACATTCTAATTATCTTGATTTGTTGAAACTACTTTTCTACTGTTATGTAGTATAGTTCAGACTACAATGATTGTCAAACCATATCTTAATCAAGTATTAATGATCAATAAAACTATGCATACATATTATCTCAAGTGACTGGACCAAATGACAGTGGTTAATATCACTTTTATTCAGACTATATTTAAACAAAAATTGTCTATACTTTTTACCAACACGTAGAAAAATGCAAAATGGAAATTATGCAAATGGTATAATTTACCATAAAATCAGACATTTCACTGCTGAAAAAATCCTCTATCAAACTTAAGTGGAAACTGCATTATTATTTTTGTGTCTGAAGAAATGGTTGTTGTGTATTTTATATGGGTACAGTGCACAGGAAATAGATCCCACGTTTTTTTTCTCATCTGGGACTATAACATTAACATTAGATAAATGGTCTGAAAATCTATTTTTTCACTGAATTGATAGAAGCTGTATCTGCACCTGGAAGGGCTAAAGTTAGCTTACCCTTAAATGTCAAAATGTAATGCAAACAATGAATTAATTTTACTGCAAATTAAAGTAATTCTTGGTCAAATTATGTTTTCCATTGAAAAAAGTCATCTGTGACATGACAATATCCACAAATATTAGCAGTTAAATATGTGCCAGGCAAGTAGAATTGAAGATTATTGGCAACTATTCATTTATTTAGCAGAATTCAAAAGTTCTAGTAAAAAGTTGCCAATATGCTGAAAGTTTCCTTTAAAGAACCTTGTAATTTGGTACCAATTACAGTGAACATCGATTCATCAAAAATGATCAGACAGTTGCTGTAGTTAAAATAATAGTGTTGAAAAAAAAGAGAGCAAAATAGTTTTATGCTTTCTACGTACTCTTTGAAGGACTGACAGAAAGTGAAACTCTGTCTTTGTAAGTTTTTAACTCAACTTTAATTCAAGATAAAGAGAAGACAGTTAAGGGAAATTAAATGGGTTTTAAATATCATATGCACTAGATTGTTTTCAGAAAAATTTTCATCTACATGAACCCGCATAAATCAGGGTTAGGATAAACAAAGGTTGCCGCATGACACTGATGCATTTTTCTGTCCTGTACTATGACATTCAGGGCCCCAAAACTCTGTTTCCCCCTGAACACACGCAAGCAGTTTCCAAAAATTTTCCATTTAATCATTCAGTGACCTAATTCTGAGTTTTCATTTGGATATAAGGCAAAAAGGCATGAGAAAATATCTGTTTATCACATACCTGGCTATGTGTATAAGTGGCATGAATTTACTAATTCTTGAAAAAAAAAACCGATCTCATTCTAATCAATATTTCTTACCATATTATTCATACATTCACATCCTCTAGGAAACAAATGTGATATTTTTCATGTTGACCTGTCCTGTATGTTTTGTTAGCGTAACAGCTAAATTAACTTAGCAGTCATGCTAGCTTAGCACTTAGGCAACCACCAAAGCATACCAACTAACCATTACACTATAATTATTCAGTCTGGTAAGTCTGAGGACCAAATTACAGTATTCTTCTCAGGAAAATATATGGACATAATTTAAAAGTTTTGGACTTATAAAATACTGAGGTTCTGATTTAATTCTTTAGCAAAGGGGTTGCAATATTGGGGAAAAGTAACATACAGTATGTTCTGTTTCTACACACCACAGATGTATAGATTAAGAAGTTAAATATGAAGTATAACAGTAATGAATACCATAATAAATGATGCCACTAAAACTAGAATTTACTTCAATTGTTGTGTCCCGTCAATCATTGTAAAAGCTTCTGAAGCATTAACCAACTTCAAAACAGTTTACAAAATGTTGGAACTATAAGGTGGATAACATATGAAATGCTAAATGTATTGTATGTTGACGTATATAACTAATATTTCCATGCCATCAACCGTCACTTTTGCTGCGATTGTCTCAGATAACTCCAGGCTTTTAACCAGTAATCTCAAAGTTGTATTGCAGCAAATTTTGTTCATTGGGTGATCTAGTGTTGTATCTTTGCATGTTTGTTTGTCTTTTGAATGAACGTGGTGTAATTTGCTGTCATGTTAAAAAAAAAAACATATTGTGGTAAGACATTCCCTGATTTACAGAAAAGAACAGGCTCTGTTCTGTTTTTAGTTTTATTTGGTATCTTCTATAAAAGATTATTCTGGTGACAAAATGCACTGAAATTTACTTGTGTGAAGAGAGACTGATGGGACACTTTATTTTTGTATTTTATGAGGTTAACATTCAGTGTATTCAGAGAAATAAACCTTACATTTTGTGGACATCTGTACACTTATACAATTATACTTGTATGATTATTATTTCAATTATTATTCATACAACTTAACAGTCAACTTAAGAAAATAATTCATCCACAGTGATATGAAGTATTGAGCAGAACTTTATTTAACATTGTGTGATCATTTGTTCAGTCTGTATACAAATATTATTATTATTATTGTACTAGTTTATATACAGTGTAGAGACTCCAGCAGCTTTTCCCGCCTTAGGACAGTCATTCATTAAGTCTCACCTGTCACGTCCACTGCTTTTCCACCCAACAGGAAAACTGACTCATTTTCTGCTTAAGTGGACAAACTATTTAGCCACATTTTACACATTATTTCAGCCATTAATGCAGAAAATGTCCAGTTGTGGTCTGCTGAAGACAACAGCACCTCCTGCTGGCTTATTTATGCCACTGTACAGCTTTTGGTTTGGGAACTTCATAGTTAAGGGCATCAAACTCCTCTCCAGGTTTCAGGTCTGGACCGGGAATCCTAACAGTCTGAAGGGAAAAAAATGAAAAGATTTGTTTGTAAGTCAACGAATAATAGATACAAACTGAGAAAGAGATGAATGAAACTAGGACAAAGATGTGCAACTACACTGGTAATCAAGACATTATTCCAGTGGCTTTTCAAGCAACAAATACATATATTGTATGTGCTTCTAAAATGTTCTGATTTGCCTGATTTTCTGCTCTATTTGACTTCCAGAACAAAAGTTTAGGGCAGATGGTTACTGAATAAAGCTCTCTGGAGATGTCACTTGAGACTGTAGGAAATTACCTGTTTTCAAGCAACCCATTAACCTACAAATTATAATCACATTAATCAGTAAAATTATTTTGAACAAGTTTCATGTCAGACATGTTGAATAGCCTCAGCCAAGTAGAATTAATGTGTTTTGCAGACAACTGTGAGAGCTATGGCACAGACAAATAAGCTTTATCAGGTTACAGGCATATGTATAAGTTAATATAAAAGGGGGGTTGTGGAGAAGAGAGAGTAAAGAGGGCTTTTTTCAGTCATGGTCTTATATCTCTAGGTGTTTTTTTAAACTTTGTTTCCAATTTAGTTCTGTTATTATAATAGAGAGAAAGGGAATCAGAGATGAGAAATACACTAGATGTGTGATGGTCTTTTCAGTGTGGTTCAGTAGCTTTATCCTCTCTACTCTGACCAGGAACAGGAATGAGCTTCTTTTGGAAACACAAGGGAATCTGTGACTGTGTCAGTGCCAGAATAGTATTTGGGCCGTAAACCAAACCTTTTACTTTATGTTAGAATATACAAATAATTTACCCAGATGCACTGGTCTTTTTCATTTGGTATGAAGCGGCCATTTAATGAAGGCTTTTTCTATTTCACTTGGACAAAGCCTTTGCCTTTTCCTGCTAAAAGATAAATGTAGTCAGAGCAGGACGTCACCTTAATAATTGGATCTTTGGCAGGAGCCCAGGATGGCACTATTTTTCCGTGTAACCTCCATCGGCCATAGGGGTTGACAAGGTGTCGTTCAATGACAATGTATTCCAGGACATCCTTGGGCTGGTCCTCACTGCCCAGCATCAGCCTGCCGAAACGGTCATAGATGGCCAGAGTCTGCAGAACAACCACACGTAGGAATACTGATTTTTCAAACCTGACCTCATGCTTTGAATTTCAACTCCTGCTCTTGCTTTCCTGAGAGTGGAAAGTTAGACCAATATATAACAGAATAAAAGCTATTTCTTATTTATTCTTATTTTAATCCAGTGGTACATAAAGTAACATATTTCACATTAATTTTCTTTGATATCAATGGCACTCAAAATTCTGATGCAAAAAAAGCAGACTGAAGAAGATGAAGGAACAATTGTACTGTGGTAGTTTAGACGATATTACCTGAAAGTTATAAACAAAGTCAGAGCGGATTTTTAATATGACCCAGAGGCTATGAGGAAGATCCATTTTTCAATTCAGTTTAACTTGCCTGCTCTTGTGCTCATAGATATAATGTATTTCCTCCAATAAAAACTGAGAGTTGGTTACAATCCTGGTCCTCTAATAAAGGCTGAAAGTTGACAGAAATACATAAAGGCCGATTACAGGCCAGGTGAAAAATTAGACGAGGTAAACTTTTAGTACCTGCCACACAACGTTTTTTTCCATTTTAACACAATGTACACTTCTACAACTTCAGGAAAATGAGCAATATAATCCTTCTGTTTTCAAAACAGTGTTGTTATAGATCACTAATCTCAAGTGCTATGAGTATATCTGTCAAAATGTAGTTTATAGAAAAGGAAACCATCATCTACACAATACTGTATAAGCCTCGTTCAGAAATAAATGGTTCCTATTCACTGAAGGAGAATGTGAAATGGTTAAGGAAGTGTTTCATTTGTAAAAGTGCCAAAAGGACTGGATATAAACAAGGTTTTTTTTAAATTAAATTTGGTCATTTCTACTTGTTACTTATAGAAAAAAATGACAAAAAATACAGTCGTTAACTTTTTTGAGCAAATGAGCCCTGAATCTTAGTACCAAGGTGCTCCAAAGTGAAAATTTTGTTTTCAGCTGGGTGAATGGGTTTTATGGTCCTGTGATTTAACTAAGGAACAAAGATTATGTCTTTTATCTAACTGATAACGTTATAGTTGCTATCAATTAAATCAATCATCATTGTACACAAGCAATTTTAACCAGAGTTTTTGAGTTAAATACTTACATTTTTCTCCCCTGCGAACAGAAACTTTTGGTACCTGATATAAGCCCTCCTTGTTTCTTGTTTTGATCAATTTGGGCAACCATAAACAACACAAACCAGAAGGATTTTACTACAGAATTATACTACTACTGTAAACAGAAAGTCATAGCTGGCTGTCAAACTTCAGATATGCTGTAACATGACATCATATGCAAACAACTATTTCCATTTTTTTCTGCTACATTTTTCCAAGTGGAGGAAACAATAGCTGTATTAATTTTATTTGGCACAACGCACACATGTTGTCTTTTTCTGAGGTGTGTATTTTACCTGTCTGGAGTGCATGCGGATTGTCACCTGACCATACAGGTTGCCTTTGGTCACCATATCGGGGCAGCGGGCATGGACCACCCTGGGAGGCTCCAGGGACTCGACAAACCTCCATCGGATGGTCTTGTAGCGGTTCCCCCTCGTCATTTCCTGAGGACAGGACAAAGAAAAGATGTCAGGAACATGTGAAATAAAGAAACAGAACTCTTGACTTGGTTCTCAAGAAACATTTAGGAGAATAAATAACTTACAGGGTAACACCTTTCTGTCACCAAGGAGTGAAGCTTCTCTCTGTTAAACCTGCAAAACAAACATTCGAAGCCAAATGCTTTTTAATGGAGTGTTAGCATGCATTTGCTGAATTCTGTATCTTTTACTCATTTGTCAAATCTAAACGTGAAAATATCCAAAATAATTTTGTCTAGACAGAGGAGACAGCAAATTTCAGGTACAGATCAACTATAAAGTTTTGTTTTACAATAAATGAGACTGAGGCCTATTAAAATGTTATACAGGACATGCAGCATTTTTTCTTGGTTTTCTTGGAAAACTGGTTGTATTTCTAAAAATATGCAAAATAGAACCTGCACAATGCTGTTTTATTTTCATTTCTTCTTTAATTGTGTACAAATATTCCTCACCAGGAAAAAATGAAGAATATACAGTATTTCAAATTTAAATGTTCTCCAAGTATTTTATCCAGGATGCGCAAAACCAGTTGCTGGTGTCAAATTAAAAAACAGTTAAAGTTGTAGATATTCTGAGGGATGAGCATTGTTTCTGTTATAAATATTAAACACAGTGCATTCTGGTTAATATAATCGTAAAAGAGTGTGTTTTCTTACTGTGTCAGGGCGTTGTGAGCCTCAATAAAGAGTTCTTGAGCTCGATCGGCAAAATCCTTTGTTGTGAACTCTGAGTCATGCTCTTTAATCTTACGAATTCTGTGAAAACAATGTGAAGATTTTTTAATGCAAATATCTCTTCCTCCATAAAGACAATCTTCTTACAATATGTGGAAATTAACAGCCTTACGCTAGTTGTGAGCTAGCGCTCTGTCGTATCTGCTCTGTTCGTTGTTTCAGTCCTTCTTTGGAAAGAGAGGAAAGACGAGCGTCGCCTTCTGGAGGGATGTAGGCATCAAAGATTCCCGCTGTAAAAACAGCAGATTGGATCGGTGTTTGGTCAGCAAATAGAACAAAAATCAACAGATGTACATGCACAACTTCTGTATGAATGATGAAGATCAAGTCCATATAAAGGCTCATCTTTGAGCTGTAAGCTGTCATTGATTAAAGTCCTATTCAGCCATTGTACGACATGAGAACAATCCTCTGCATTGACTCAATTTGTGTTTCTTGTGTTAATCAGATTAATAACCTTATGGTTATACATACATTGTTTGCCCGCCTCATGTATAAATTTAGAAGAACTTCATTTGAGCTATAACATGTTACATTGTTCTCTGCAATTCAGCTGCATTTTAATATGATTAAATTGATAAACATGATATAATGATTAAAGTGTTTAATATTCAGATATGTAATTATATTGTCCTTAAAACCTTTCTTGTAAAACAAGTAAAAGTCCAAAAACTAAAAAAATTTCAAGCACAAAAAAACATCATGTGCTAAACAGTTGGAATACACCTCTGCCAAATATTGTGTAAGATTCTGTTGAAAGTTACTTCCCTATCATTTAGATTAGACTGTCTTTATGTAAAACTTATTACATACATATTTACATTTGTATTCAGATATCATAACGGCACAAGGCTGTTTCAAGCAAATACATCACCCTAACAAACCAAGCTATGCCAAGATGTATACACAGTATAAATTTGGTGGGCATGTGTCCATTTGACCTTGAAAAAGTACGTCAAGGTCACCTATGTTCAATAAGCTTCTGCTCTATGGCAAGATGCAGCCACAGTATTAATTTGGTGCAGATATCTCAATGCATTCTTCAGATAATGTGATTACATTGTTGAATGGACAGACAGACGAACAGACGACAAAACTATTATAATACCCCTTTGGCCCGAAGTTGGCAGAAGAGTAAAAACAAAAAGCAAGGATCTTCATATTTGGACAACCAAAAACAAAAAAATGTTCAGCAACATTTGTTTGAAAAAGGGAAAAAAAAAAAAATCACATAAATGATTCATCAGTTGTCAAAGTTTACCTGAATACTCAGTGATATATAATGGTCACAGTAAGTCAAACAAAATTTGTTTCCCTCTCTATGTTGGAAACTAAATAAAGACCAATACCGGTGCAGGAGATGTTGATGGGCCTCTCTAAGTACTGCTGTCTGAAAATGATGCCTGCCGCTCGGTTATGGCCTTCAACGTTCTCCGCCGTCTTCCCCTTCATCCCCACTGCCGGAGGGATGAAATATCGCTTCTTGGTCCGGACGGGCAGGAACAAAGGGATGGGTTGTCGAATGTTCAGACACATCTCAGTGTTCTAAGAAAAAGGTACATGTATTTTACACTCAAATGCTACATTTAAAAAGGACTCTCCACAAGATTTTTATACAAAGAGGACACAAAACAAGTAGTCAGCTTTAAGTTTGTCACCTAAACTCCATCTTTTGCTTTTAAATTCAGTGATATATTTAGTTCCTGCACGTGTTGTTTGTTTTCATCGTTTGTCTTTCTGCATTTCTGTGTACATGTACACCTGTATATATATTGGTTTGTCTTGTTTTAAAAGACAACAGGATGTTTTGTGACTGGTGATTAACATTATATTTACTGTAGACAACCTTTATTAATTGAACTAACAGCATTCGAGATTATATTGGTATTTATTCATTTAACTCCATTTCAAATCGGTACCTAATTATAAGTAATCTCAATGATTTACAATCATATTCCACAATTTTATACATTCCAACTAAATAGTACAAACTGCCATTTTAAGGCTGCTTAACCTATATCCACAACATTAAAGTTGAAAATGCTCATATAAAATACTCACTCATATTGTATCTGAGCTTGAACAGTTTCTGAATTTCTTAATGAAATGTTTGAAGAAAGTTGAGAAAGGCAACAAATGTCTGCAAGTAAAAAGCTGATAGTTTGTTATGAAAATGCGTCTCTTTCGGTTGATCAACTTAAAAATTGTTCGCTACCGCTCTATTTTATATGGTATAATATAAATTAGTGTACGCCTCCACTTTATTTTTTTTATTATTTATTTGTATCTGCCCGTGCTGATGCTAAAGTCGTTAGCTCTGCTAGCCCCGGCTGAGACAAAATGAAGGGAAATCCGGTAATAACAAGAAAAATAAAATTCGTGATGCTTTCTCCATACCATATAGACATGTGCTTTGACACTGTAGGACATAATTTAATGTCTTAATACCTTCAAAGTGCTGCATGCTGTCCGCTGAACAACCACCAATGTCCTCCTCATGTGCATCGCCATCTTGCTACAATTAATCGGAAACAGTTTCGGTTGTCAGACGCTTTCAAAATAAAATTTTAAGTTAAAGCGATTCATTTATCGTTTTTTCCTACTACTTTAAACACTTTACTACACATTTGAATAAGAATATTTACTCTGTAATTAATGATTGGATATATCAACACATTTACAACTACAGTAATACTAGATTTACACATATCATAAAGACACAAATGACATAGTTCGCGACCAATTCGCCACTACCACATTCTATTCAAAGAACCAAGTTGTTAACAATAAAAGCCAATGGGATGACTGTCAAATGAATAAAGTCAGTACCTATGCATTGTTTTAATATCCTTAACATTTCATGATGGGATTGTTTTAATTGCACGGTTTGATTTCACTGCACAGCAATAATAAGAATTGAAGGATTGCCGATTTAGTTAATTATGTACTTTCGTTGTTTTAGTAATATGCACTAATATAGACAATTGTAGGCATTCTATAAATGTTTTACCAAAAGCATTTGTTAAAACAAAATGTCTCAGAATGCTTTGTAATTAATTTTTGTGAGCCTACGTGGACTTTGTGTGATACTAAATTGTGCAAACTATACATCACATTACAAGAGATAAAATAATTTGTGTATTTGACCTATTTAGTTAATTATATACAATTTTTCTTTCATGAAAATTTATATATATATATAAATTTTCATTCATAAAATAAATATTCTAAATAAGTTTAAAAGTACACAAAATTAAATGAATATATAAAAACAGTAATACATTTTAAAAGCTCTTATTTAAAAAGTTAAAAAAAATAAATGTTTTGAATTGTACGCGCACGTTTAATGCGTAGTGGTGTAACGTAATTACGTCGAGTGTCGGTACGCGTACGCTGCTTAAGTTCAGTTGTTTGGCAGTGAACAACCAGAGAGGTGTTGCTGGCAGTGCAGGGAGGGTTTCAGTCGATGTTGCTGTTCCTGGGCCGCAGGGTTCCGCTGTCATTCGTACACAGAGTCACTACCTGCTGTCCATCCTCACTATCGAAGCCCATTTGGCTCATAAAAATTAGAGCTCTAACTAGCACCACACACCGCACCGTCTTCGTTAGCGCAGCCAGCCAAAACACAAGAATCATGCCCGAAAGGAGGCCCTTCGTACGGTTACCAACTGACGTTTACCCCGTCAACTACGGCTTGAGTCTGAAGCCCGACCTAATCGACTTCACTTTCGAAGGGAAGCTGGAGGCTGTGGTGGAGGTATGTTGTACCAGAGCTGAAGCTGGGTTTACGGATGGATTTGTATGAGCATGGTGGCGATCTTGTTATGTAATCCGACCAGCTAACATTTACCAGCGGCTAGCCAGTCCGCTTGCTTAGTACGACCGATAACGGTTAATTGTTAGCCGCTAGCTCAGCAGCTAACTGACAGACTGTGTTAATGGAAGCACTAGCTGGTAGTTACCCGTTTCTGACAGCAGTCTTGACGCACTCGCAGCAGACTGCGTAGCGAATTAACTCATGAATGAAAAAATTGTCGTTGTTTAATTCCGTTTCTAGCCTTGTGCTAATTCAAGCTAGCTAGCAAAACAGTGCCTTACACACTTGCCCTCTCATGTTAGCTTAGCCGACTGTCTCACACCGTGGACGTTAGCCTGCTAGTAGAGCACGGTAATGTTATTATTGAATTTCAATCAGCTGTGTACCAACAACGCGAGCTCCTTATAACAGTAATGCACTTAGTCATCAATCAATGCGGTTATTGTAAACTGAAGTTTCATAAAACTACATAGCATCTAGCCAGCATTTACTAATGTTTGCTAAATCATGGCAACATCGTGTCGCCCCCTCCCACCTCGCGTTTCACTCCCCACTTTCCTTAAGTTACAGGATTTGTACGAGGGCTGAACATGTAACCGAAATGTTATCGAAAGCACAGTGTGGCCATGTGCAATATCTAAATTACAAAGCTGCACTTGTTGATAAAAGCCAGTCTGCCTACCGTGGAAGATGTGCATTATTTTCAATGAGAAGATTAAACTTATCTGAAATTGTGCCATGTAACAATCGCAATATCTGTCAAAATGAATAAGATGTGATATGTTCACCTTATTCTTCAGCCCAGTTTTGCACCAGCTAAAGTGCTAGTACCCCTGAAATGTCAAATAACTAGTGGGTGAGTTCGCTCTATTACTTTTTTGTACTGTTTAAGCTGTTTTTGGTGAGTTTGATGGAAGGTTGTAGGTCTGGTTTCGACTTGGTGGGCCCACAACAACCCCAAATTGGATTTTATAAACATAAGGTCAACATGATATTGTGTTTTTGGACAATCATTTAAAAAATATAGTTAATAGGATTATATGTAATTAACATCCCATAACACATTATCTTTTCAAAATGAACGTAATGCCAAATATTTTGATTTTCAATATAGTGCTTCTATATAAATCACAAACTAGACTGTATTTCATAATTACGGTTTTTGTAAAATCCTGGATATGCACCTGTTTACTCATTAGTCTGCTATACTTCTCTGACGTGCTGGTGTGTTCATACAAAAATGTAATTAATGGAGACATTTTCATGGGATTTATTGACTGAAATTCATCTTAAAAACTGATACGTCCACCCATAAATTGTTAACTTGTTTTGCCAAGTTGTTAGCATACAGATAACAGAGGCCTTGCTTACTTTGTGGTCATGGACAAAATAATTACTCCTAATATTTTTGAATATCCACGGAAATGTGTGCATAACGCCTAGTTTTTAACTAAAACAGAGCTGTTGTAACTTGTGGTTACTTTTCTCAGCCTGTCCAAACTAAAGTGTAGTCATCAATGGTTCAATTTAAATCAATGGACTTGGTTTTAAATACCACAGCTCTGGTGTTTTTTTGCACCTGCTCTGATGTATAAAACAACACCTACAGGTCCCAGTTACCATCATAAGTTGGCCACAGTGACCGTACTAGATAAACTGTAAGTGGTAACAACTTCATTAATGTCAAGAGTCAGTCTCTAAGTAAGAATACTAGACATACCTAAAGGATACCAAGTGATAGCATGAATCTGATATCAACAGGTAACTTATTCTAGCCTGCAGTGGCTTAGATATAAAAAAAAAATTTCAGCAATTGTTTTCTTGGCACAATTGACAGGAATAGAGCAGAGTGGATTTTCTAACTAGTACAAGTTGAAGCTGCAAGATACTGTTGTAAATGAGGATGTGCACGTGGTTTGAATATATTCAAACATCCTGCCTCTGTTTGAGGTTGGTAATTTACCAAGAGGTGCAGATTCTTTATTAAAGCGAGACATTGGTTTAGTGCAGGGGTGGGCAATTCCGGTCCTCAAGGGCCAGTGTCCTGCATGTTTTAGATATTTCCCTCTTCCAGCACACCTAGTTCAATTAATGATCACCTCATCACCAAGCTCTGCAGAAGCCTGATAATGATGTAATGCCGTCCAGGTGTGCTGGAAGAGGGAAATATCTAAAACATGCAGGACACCGGCCCTCGAGGACCGGAATTGCCCACCCTTGGTTTAGTGTAACGTGAACCTGAGATTTGTACAAAGTCTGTGTAAATAACAGTAGACTGTAAGAAATTCAGGCAAAGTGGCAGCATGCCATTAGCTTGGCATGTTTGATAATTACTGCTTCTGAGTCATTGTGTTAGCCTTCAAGGATCTCAAACAGCATCAGCCTCCAACCAGCAATGCCACAAACTGTGAATGTCACTATTACTGCCCTCGCAAAAAAAACCTCCATGCCATCCATCCAAGTGCCACTGTGCTGGGCAGTCAGATGCTGTCCCTTCACATCACAGCACAGTTCAGAAGCCACACAGTTAGTTTGTCTCCTTTTCTTTCCTTTCATGAGTTTCTTTCTCACTCTTTTTGTACAGTAGTTTTTTTTTCCCAGTTTTACCCTTCAGCCTCTGAAGGTTTGTTCACAGCTATTTGAGTCGCTACACCAATGCATTTAAATCAAACAAAACGTTGACTTGTTTATCATGTGAGATGTACAGTTGTTGTAACTTAATCTTTCTCAGATTGATTGGTTTTAGAAATCATGGTACAGAGAAGATTGTCAACGTATAAATTAAGTTATTTTATCTCAATGTTTACAGGTGACACAAGCCACAAATCAGATTGTGATGAACTGCGCTGACATCGACATCATCACAGCTTCTTTTGCACCACAAGGAGGAGAAGGTGAGCACCAATCTCTTATAATTAGTTCTTTTTGTTACATCAACAATGAAAGCAAAATGTAAAATGTGTAGCTGTATAAACTGGAATTTCTTATTGTGGTTTTTGACACATGATATCTAAGAAAGTATATATGCTTGAGTATCAGGTTGTGTATAATTTTGCCTTGCTTTTCCTTATCTTGTTTATTTTTATCTTTTTAGAAATAAATGCCACAGGATTCAACTATCAAAATGAAGATGAGAAAGTCACTCTGTCATTTCCTAGTGCTCTACAGAAAGGTAAGATGCAGTTTCAATATTATTGCTGTTGTGGAGTAATAGATGGCTGTTTTAATAATACACCTCTCTCTGTGCACACTTCCTCAGGCTCTGGCACACTGAAGATAGACTTTGTTGGGGAACTGAATGACAAAATGAAAGGATTCTACAGAAGTAAATATACAACTCCTTCTGGAGAGATCCGCTACGCGGCTGTCACACAGTTTGAGGTATGGTCAAGACTGAGTGGAAATCTTCTGTTTTCTTTTGTGAAAGTTGTGGGTATTGCTTAATTCAATCATTGCTGGTGTTGCAACATTTGCTTTGGGAGGTTGCAATGGTCTTGTGACTCCTGTTTTTTTTCCCATAATTAGCCTAATGATGATGCAACATCTCATATTTCACTGTGTGTTTACATGTATTTGTAGGAAAACAAGTTCAAAACTAGGTCAGTGTTGTCTGGACAGCTCACTTTGATCCAAATTGAAGCTGTGTCATTGACAGGAAATAAATATGCTTTGTATAAGTTTTGTCTACAACAATGTATGCACAGCAGCCAAAAGTCATGAATTAAATGCATGTTCATAAAATATTTCTTTTACTGTAACAGCAGTTGTGTAAACTGTGAATATATAGGTAATGTTAGTCCAAAATGTGATTAACACACATCATGAATATATCAGAGGAGTTACTGTTGCTCAGATTGGCTGCTTGACGCTCCTCCTACACATCTCTGATGTCAGTGGAGATTGTGAATGAAGAAAACATTGAGGAAGTTTTTGAAAAATACTTCTTCTTTTTGGCAACAAACAATCCCACTGAGACTTAATGTTCTCTCTTTGTAGGAATGAATAAACAGTGACTGCACAGACGTGCTCTAAAGAGATACCAAGAAAAATGGTTATTTGGCAAATGTAGATTATCTTGTTTTATACTTTTGGTGTAACCTTTTATTGCCTGAATCACAGACTAAATAAAAGAAAAATCAATAATTTGTTTGGAGAGTGACAAAGATCCTGCACCGAGTTAAGGGAAGTTATCTCACACAGACTGTTAAGTTATATCGCTATTATTTACACAGCTTTACAGCCGATACCAGTGGTTAGTGGTGTGGCACTGGACCGTTTGTCTACAGAATGTGTTGTAATGAGTGGTCAGTGCAGCTAGTCAATATCTGTGGAGAATGAGCCTTTAATGGTAGAAGTTTTGGACCGTCAGGAAAGAAATTACATGTAGTACCAAAGCTTTCAAGAAGATAGCCGATTCTCAATTGTTATCTCAGCACTGTTTATTCAAAAGGGGAAAACTGCAGCTAAATTTGAAGCTTTCAGCATATCAGCTTAGAAACAACTTGCATAGCTTTACCCAGCAAAGATAAAATTGCTCGACTGTAGCGCCACCTGCTCTTGCAACGCAGTTACTCTTTGTGTCAATTTGACAGAGGAGAGGAGAGGAGAGGAGGAAACGTTTCTTTTCTCGATCAGGCTGTAGAAGGCCATAAAAAGCCTTTTCAGGTTTGCCCAAATCAGCTAAGCAGTGGTGTAAACAGTTGTGAAAAAGAGACTGAATCTGCAGCACACATTTTGACAGTTTTGAATTGTGTTTCTTTGACTGTCTGACTGATCTTAGAGGACTATTTTTCTTATTTATTAATTTTCTCAGAATTATGTCATGTCATTTTTGCTTTAGCCGTTATGACTGAGAGATACAAGCTCAGTAGGCCTCTGTCCATGTGGGGTTCAGTGCAAATATGTGTTTATGTTTACAGAATTCTACTCCTCACAGATCAAATCAAATCATACACCCAGTGAAATCTGTTCACAACTGGTCAAGGCACATCACAGATGCATTTTAATTGTTGTATGTGAACTGTAGGTGACCACCGCAGGTTCTGAACACAGTCTGGACACATGTGGATGTAACACACAGGGTCTCATTTTGTGTCCTTTTGTCTTTCTGTCCCTCTAGGCCACGGACGCTCGCAGAGCTTTCCCCTGTTGGGATGAGCCAGCTATCAAAGCCACCTTTGACATCACTCTGATAGTTCCCAAGGATCGAGTAGCCTTGTCAAATATGGTACGTGTCATATGTTCACTCCTCCCTCTGAGAAACAGCAGACCCAGACAGCCTGAGTCACACTCTGCTGCCAACTTTCTTCTCTGTCTGTGTGTGTGTGTGTTTCCTCTTCTTTCTAGTGCAGCTTACATAACAGAGGGCAGACAGTCACAGCACTACCCCTAGCAAATGTTATCCTTAACTACATGTGAAATGTAACTACTGTATATGTACTGTGGGCTTGGTCATTGTGGGGAAAAAGCAACATTGATGGTTTGTCAAATGTCTCCATCTTCAAGGTGCTTGCAGAAAATTGCATCAGAAAACATCGGTTAATCTGTGCAGTGGTGAGGCTAAATTTGGTTCCATTGTCACTCTGTAACATTCTGCGTTTTCATACTTTTTGATGTGTCATTCATGGATCATGCTCAGGACAACAAGAGTAGGTCCTTTTATGAGTGCACATTATTATGGACACAATTTGGGCAATGGACAATTTAGCTTAAAAGTAGAGTTGGTAAATTCTCTGTTTTGTTGGCCTACATCAGGCAGCTGTGACAATGGTGTTATGTCTGTAATTTAAAAAAATGTGTTTTCCATTAGTAATAAGTAGTATTTAATGTGATTTACCAGCCATCCACAATTAAAATTTCAATAGAGATATGTAGATAGATGGAGGGGTGTATGTCTGTTTACTACAAAATTGTTGTAGTTTTGTTTTGAGGAGACATGGCCCACCACTACAGATACACCAATTTGTCAGAATCTCAGATTTAAAGCTGATGAAACTATTAAGCAAAAAAACTTAGACCTTATAACATGTTTTACTCCTTGCGTCTCTTTCTTCTCATGATTTACTGTTTATTGGTATTTGGTAAATCAGTGTAAAGGCACATTACTGCCATCAAGTGGACTGGAGGCACTATACTCTAATTCATGGACTTTCACAGTCTCATTATTCATCAGTGTTTGGCTTAATATCAAGCTATTTCAATTTTTACACTGGCCCGACCCTACTTGAAATGGTGAAAATGCACATATGCTATGGGAGGGCTGAGTCATATGTCCAAATATTATCAGACATGATTAAAGAAGAGACAATGCAGTTTATATTGATGTACTTTGATTTTGCTCTATTTACATTGTTTCGCTTTTTGCGTAGCTGTGTATTTTAGTAACTTGTTGTTGTTGAAAACAACAGAAGCCTTTCTAAGAGATAGGCGTGTTTTTATTTAATGTGGGCATAGTTTTAATATGATCTTCCTGTTTTACAAAAAGTGTTTTTAGAAGTGTTTTAGCCGGGAGTTCTACTGTTGTTGTTTTTTTTTTTTTGGCTTTTTTGTTATTGTTTTTTTACCATTTGATTTCACAAAACATCTAAATAATCGCCGATCATTCAAGATTTCTTTTTCTGATCACATTTCTTCCTTGAAGATGGTTCTCCATGAGCCTTCCAGTATTTAATAACAGGTCTTAGCCCAATTTTAGTAGTTTCATCAATCTCCTTAGATGTCTTCTTCGCTTGATGCATGCCAATAATGTCACCCTTCTTGAACAGATTAACATCTTTTCCAGAACCACAGAATGCGTCTTCAGACATGGTTGTTTAAGACATGAGAAGCTATTTGCTGCATCATTTAGGGTTAAATAACTTGTTGCCAGTTTAAACATAATTACCCATGTTGTAATTATGCAATAGGAGGAATTTACCTGTTTGCTTAGTTAAATCCAGGTGGTGACTTTTTTTTTTTTTTTTAAGCTGGGCAGTGTATGAAGGCTTGCCATCTTCACACCAGAGTCCATTTATAGATAATTATCCTTTCTGAGTATCATCTGAAGAAAGAATGCTCGTCAGTGTTTTTCTTGAGCAGTACTTGCTCCTCAAAGGATGAACCGATTTAACATTCCAGCACATTTCAGCCCCATATCTAGTTGGCTTTTATAAAAGCAAAATCACCCATGTTCTGTTTCTTCGACCAGACACATTTGGTGTATATTTAATATTTTATCCTCTGGCAGCTGTCGACTGAGTTTTAGACTTTTATTTTACTTCAGGTCATGGACGTTCACTTTTTAATTTATAATCTGTTTCACTCTGATGTCTTCATATTAACCCCTTTCATTGAATGTCTTCTTTCCCAGAATGTCATCGATCGAAAGCCATATCCAGATGATGAAAACCTTGTGGAAATAAAGTTTGCCACCACACCCATCATGTCCACTTACCTTGTAGCTTTTGTCATTGGTGAATATGACTTTGTGGAGGGCCAGTCATCAGACGGTGTAACCGTACGTGTCTACACACCTGTTGGGAAGGCAGAACAAGGGAAATTTGCACTGGAGGTGAGTAAACATCTGCAGAAAATTAACTGAATATTTTCATGTGGTTAAGAAGAAAACAATACACAATGCAGTGAACAGCCCCATTTATTTACGCGTCACATATTGATATCCTTTTTTTGCAGGTTGCAACCAAGACCTTACCTTTCTACAAAGACTACTTCAGTGTTCCTTATCCTTTGCCTAAAATTGATCTCATAGCTATTGCTGATTTTGCTGCTGGTCAGTAATTTTCCACACTCCTCAAACACTTGAAAGACTTTCCCATTTAAGGCACTCAGTAAAAGTGAAACTCTTGCTTTCTTGTCTAGGTGCCATGGAAAACTGGGGCCTTGTTACCTACAGGTGAGTTTTGGTTCCTTCTTATCTTCAAAACACGCTACAATCAGAGCTGGTTTTGGAAAATTTCAGCTGAATTGAAAAAGTAAAATGAAATTTCATGTCATTCTGCTGCGACTCAAATACCTTCACAATTGGCTGTATGTAAATGTACACTGGGTCTGATGTTGTAATACTGGCATATTAGTTATTAGGTAAAATGTGTGTTCTTTCTCAAGGTAGTATTTGAAGTATTATTTCGCAGTGGAAACATAACGTACAGATTGAAATGGAGACTTGCACCGTAAAATATGAAAAATATCCCAATTAGGCGCTGCAGTTATTCCACTGTGGCACTGTTTACCTTTTGTAGTATTATAATGTAAGGATTTTGTTTGGACTGTTGTTATTTTTAAAAATGTTCTCTAGTTGGCAGTTTTCTCTTCTTTCCTAAATGAGGTGGTTATAGAATCTCTAGATTAAATGATGAATGATGAGGAATATTGCTTGCCACAGGACCTGGCTGCAGATCTGGAGCTCAGATCATGTTGAGAAAGTGAGAATTTTCCATTCTTTTTGGAAAATGCACCCTGCAGATGTTCCCTTTGGTTGGCAGCACTGATGACTTTTTAATTGGTCTGTGGTTCGTTGATGCACTGCCACCTGTTAGGTTTTCACTTGGCATGTGATTAGCATACAGCAGCAGGCTCTACACTTCCGCCATCTGCACGCAGGTTTTCTTAATAAACATCACAGCAGCTCATGTGCTTTCTGAAGTGTCTTGTCTTCAACTGTCTTTGTGTTGACCTCGACCTTCTGCTACTTTTCAGGGAGACGGCGCTGCTAATCGACCCGAAGAACTCCTGCGCATCCTCCAGGCAGTGGGTGGCACTGGTGGTGGGACACGAACTCGCTCACCAGTGGTTTGGAAACCTGGTCACCATGGTAACCACTCGTAACCCTCCCTCTTAATAGAAAATACTTGCAAACAGCCTCATATACAGAAATTAAATGAAACTTTATCATCTTTACTGAATGATTATTGAATCTGATGCTCTTCTCAAATTTATGGAGCTTTAGAACAACTCGTTTTTCCAGCCAGTCTAAACTTTTGCATTTAGTTTCTCTTTCATTGTACTCGTAGCAGGTGAGACACTGTAGATTGAAGTTAGAATTAATTAATTAGTGTATTTATGTGGAACATTTTTATGCTTGGCTAGGTAGAAATGTTCGTATTTTAGAATATGATTGTGAAAGTGGGTAATATAAATAAATCACAAACATAGGCCATGAATAAGAATGGATGCAGATGAAAACATTTCAAAAGCAAAAACCAGTGTTGGCTGCTCCTGATATTTAGTCCATTATGCTCTGTCAGCAAGTGGCTGGGAGAATAGGAGCTCCACGTTTAGAAACAAGAAGAACAAAAATCCTGAAAACACTTTCATAAATGTGATCTCATTGCCCTTTAATATTTTTCTGCATTAGATTGTTGCACCATCCTTGTATATAGGATCTGCTTGTTTTCTAATTATTCTCTATTTCAAGGAGTGCCGTAGTTTCTCCCAACAGTCACTCAATAACACATCCTTGATGCTGCTCTGTGTGTGTCTGTGTGTTTTACAGGAATGGTGGACCCATCTGTGGCTTAATGAGGGCTTTGCATCCTGGATCGAGTATCTGTGTGTGGACCACTGCTTTCCAGAATATGACATCTGGACCCAGTTTGTCTCAGCCGACTACACCCGTGCTCTTGACCTCGATGCACTGGATAGCAGCCATCCCATCGAGGTGAGCGTTGATTCACTTTATCAAATTTAAAGGTTTATTCAGAGCCAGACTCTGTATTCAGAAGTATGTGGACCCCTTTGTTGATTCACTGTTTGTACTTTGTGTGTAGCTCTACTCTCTGGTTTAGCTCATAAGTATAATTCAAGGGAAAAATGAATCCAGCTGCATGAAATGAAATGTGTCTCCATTTTAGTTCCAACGGCTGGTAAAAATATTGTCCTGTTTCAACATAGTAGTGTGTCTGTACACTAAGCTATATCCATAAGGGAATGATTCTCCCAGTTGGTGAGGAAATACTGAACTTTTTTTCCATTTTCTAAAACCAAGCCATGGCTAAATCAAACCGTTTTCAATCACAGGGATTTCTCCCTCATCTCAGGATGGTTACATTGCCTCTTCTTTATTCAATAATGTTTTTCTTCAGGTTAGAACGTACATTGCCACCACCAATTGTCACTGTCACACCGTGTGAGAATGTGTAAAAACAGTCCTGCTACCTGCAGCTGGGTTCACACGATCACATTGTGACTTCAGCCCTGATTATTTTGTTTACCTATGACGTAAAGGCATAGACTGAAGTATAGCTCCCAAAGGAGAAATACTATTGACAAATGTGCCTGTGGACTTCTTTCATTAGTTTTGAAGACCACATTTAGTGTCGCATATCAGAGTTTTTCAGCTGTCCTCATACCTGTGGTCATGTATTGTATTTGTAATGCATGATGTGTTGTTTACTACACATGGATTTGCTGTGACGCTGCTCTGGTGCATGCTGTGTCATCTAGGTGAATGTGGGCCATCCATCAGAGGTGGATGAAATCTTTGACGCTATCTCGTACAGCAAAGGAGCATCTGTGATCCGCATGTTGCACAACTACATAGGAGACGAGGTAGGAAACTGTTCAAATATCAGTGATGCTATTTAAAAAAAAAATTTATAAATTTTTTATCACGATGAAACATCACCTTTTCTTTGTAGGACTTCAGGAAAGGAATGAACGCCTATCTTTTGAAGTTCCAGCATAAAAACGCATCAACAGGTAAAGCAATATTTTTTTAAAAAGCAGTTGTGTATAAATTTTCCTGGATTGTTGCTCACGTTCCACTGCCGTCTCTCACAGAGGACCTGTGGGACTGTCTGGAACAGGCCAGTGGGAAACCCATTGCTGCAGTGATGGGATCGTGGACCAAGCAGATGGGCTTCCCCATTATCGTAGTGGACCAGGAACAGGTAAGCTTCCCTGGGTGTAAGCTGTCAAATAAGCCACCAGACTGAGGCATTTACTCACTGTCAGACATTTTGTTTATGCCTATGTTCAAGAGCCAAATAAAGAACTACTATAAAAGTAAATTATCAACAGAATGTGTGTGATTTTGATCTACAATGTAGAATATGGAGAATCTACATTTTACTCTTTGATGTGTTTACAGCAAGGTGATGACCGTATCCTCAAGATATCGCAGAAGAAGTTTTGTGCCAGTGGTCCACATAATGGTGAGTGACAGAAGATAATAGGAAACTATTTTATTTGGATATTAACTTTCATGCAATAAATACAACTCAGTACTTTGCCAAAAAAAAGGTTTGCATTAACTGGTTTATATGATGTGGACATAGAATGAAAATACAAACAGGGATAAAGTGCTATAATCAATGTTATATACAACTGAAAGAATGACAAGAATCTGAAAATAGTTTAAAAATGTATTGGTCAAAAAAAGTGTGTTTTGCTTTGTATGTGGACTATGATCGATACCCTAATCTTTTGCAGCTGCTATTTATTTTTTTTTATTTATTTTATTTCTTAAACCACCAGACACATGCATAATACTGTTTTTTTGGGGTTTTTTTAAATTTTTTTGGGGGGGGTTCCATTACAAAATAATGGAGAAAAAAAAAAAAAAGGATTGTCCAGCACTCAGAGATTGATTTTTTCTCACTGGCTCTCCTGCTTTGTCTGCTGCAGGTGAGGAGTGTCCCAACTGGATGGTTCCCATTAGTATTTGCACCAGTGAGGACCCCAAATGCACCAAGCTCAAGGTTCTGCTGGACAGACCCGAGACCACCATCACCCTGAGTGGCATCAACACAGATCAGTGGATCAAGGTAAAACTGTGACACATAACATAACTCCAAACACCAGAAACTCCAGCAGCAACTGTTGAATTCAATTGGATACGAATTTCAAGGCAGGGAAACAAACTGAGCATCAATTTTTACTTCGTCATCAGCTTGAACTGAGCAGGTAAAACTGTAAGACAATTATTGTTTGGTCAAATTGTTAGCCTCATAGACCACAGGACTCTAACATAGTGGCAGAACCTGACAACCTCACAAATTCAAGCTGTTATTGATTCTTGATAGAACATACTGGAGAGATACAGGGACATTGATCCTATTTTCATTAATCATACCTGCAGTATTTACAGAAGAAGCCTACTTCACCTTTATGGAAAATCATTATATATTTACAATCGGGGTATACAGTAGTTGGCATTACAGTTGTCTCTTCCTGTTCATGTTATTCAACTATTTTTGTCTAATTCTAATAATATATATACATATACGCAGTATGAAGGAGAAAGGCCATTAATTGTCATTGGACATTGAAACCCAAATAGAAATGACCTGTATATCCCTTTGCTTTGGAAACAAAAAAATGCACAAACGTGGCAGAAATAACTTAAATTTACAAAACCTTTATTGGACTGTATAGAGAAATTCCTGTTAATGACAGATACCAATAGCAAAGCACCTCAATAAGCAAGGAAGCAACAAGATATATAAAAATATATTTAAAAAAAAAAACATGTGTCAAACCTCAAATTTGATGGTGTAATAAGTAGTGATAAAGAATGACATTTTTGTCATGTGGGACGCAGCTGTTTTTATACAGCTGAATGAAGACGATAATGCTAAGTAATTGCAGTTCACTCACATATTACCAATAAGGCTGTTATTTCTCATTGTGACAGGCCTACTGGCTGCTCCATATCTTTGTGGAAAAGCCTGTTTTATGTATTTTGGGCGTCATTATAAAAGTGTAAATGTGTGTTTTGACAGATCTTTTCAGACTTGAATGGACTTGTTTGTTACCTTGTGGGTGTTACTTATGAATTAGTGCAATTGTCAATGAGTTCTCATGAGGAAAACGGTGTAAACCAAATTGAAAATTGACAAAATTGATACAGCTACATCTATTAATAGTGCCTTTAATCTCTTAAACCTCGAAAGGCCAAGACTGACAATAACAAGTCTATTGAGATTACTTCCCTGGTGTGATGCATTTCAATTCACATTAACCTGTACTGGTTAAGAGACACTGAGATGTAAAAATGGAAACCCGACATTTCCCACACAGTCTGACCTGATTGTGCATCTGCTGCTTTACTGTTTGCAGATCAACCCCGGTACTGTGGGCTTCTATCGTATCCAGTACAGCTCATCCATGCTCGAGAGTCTTCTCCCAGGCATCAGAGACCTGAGCCTGCAGCCTGTGGATCGGCTCGGCCTGCAGAACGACCTCTTCTCCCTGGTAAGACTCCTAACACACACAGCTTTACCTGCCACGGAAAATAAAATGAGCTGCAACGGTTTAGATACGGGATTTAATTTTCTTCCTCATGGAAATGGAGTCCACTCACTAACAGTGTAAACAAAAAAAGATGGTACCAAAATAGACACAGACAGGAAGACTAAAAAGGAAAGCTAAGAAATGAAAACTGGTTTGGTACATGTGGAAAAAAACATAGTAGGTCAAATGAAAGAAAATCTAATGTGAGGCTCTGTCATCTTGAGCAGATGAAAGCTAAGGTAAAAGTTTTACATTAATTTCCAAAAATCTGTACTATTTGGTGATGTAAAACAAAAGAGGTCGTGACAAGACTAAAACAAAGGGTCTACATACAGTACTGTATGTACACTGTAGGCTGTGATAGATTTATTGTTTTTCAGGGTTGAAATTAGCATACACATCTATTTGTCATTTTATTGATTATTTTGTTTTTGTTTTTTTTTTTCATTTTTGTTCATTTTGTTTATTTTCAATGAGGGGAAGCTCAAAGTCTGAGTTTAGATGCAAGCCCCTTTTACACCGCACTTCTGTTCCGGGAACGACGTCTGTGTAAACGAAATGGTGGGATCATTTGGTCCCACCTCTGTCATGGCTCTGTAACACCTCTGGAGGTAGTACAGAGCTGCCTTTGATTCCGGGACGTGTAAATGTCCAGCCTGTCTCACCTCTGTTACTCCTTTGGCTTGGCTGTGTAAATCGGTTAATGGTGGGATCACATCTCACCTTTTTTTTCCGGGATATCTGTGTAAAAGTGGCTGCAGAGTTTTTTGTGTGCGAGTGTGAGTGAGTGACCCTATACCACTGTCTATAGCAACATGGCTGATTCCGATTGGCTAGGTACACAGATGGTTTTGTTCAGCAAATTATCTCTCCATAAATCCCTATGTGGCTCAGGAGGTAGAGTAGGTTGTACAATAACCAGAGGGCTGGCAGTTCGAATCCATCCCAGTCATGTGCCGTTGCGTCCTTGGGCAAGATACTTCACCCACCTTAGGTTTTATAAAAGTACAATGAACGAACAACATGTACACCATCTCTTCACTCAGTACAGCTTTGCTTAACTGGTCAAAAATGTGATGTGCAGTTGAGCATATAAATATGAAGTCATTGTTGAGCTTTGTGAAAACTGATTATTTTTTTGTGTGTGTGTGTGACCTCAGTCTCGTGCAGGGATGATTAGCACAGTCGAAGTGCTCAAACTGATGGAAGCATTCGTCAATGAGCCAAACTACACAGTGTGGAGCGACCTGAGTTGTAACCTTGGGGTGCTGTCCTCGCTACTGTCCCACACCGACTTCCATGAGGAGATTCAGGAGTTCATCCGGGACCTGTTCACCCCCATCGGTCTTGAGCTGGGATGGGACAGCAAACCAGGGGAAGGTGAAGAGAGGCTAAAGGGGATAAAAATGACCATTAAAATCAAGTTTTTCAGTGTAGATGTACTATTGTGAAATCATGAAATATGTAATTCTTTATCACTGTACATAATTTAATAGGTACTTCCTTTCAAAGTATTAAAATATTTAGCTACCTACCAGTCTTATATTTTGAAAAAACACAGTGACCCGAGTGTGATGTTCTGTTTTTCGACAGGTCACTTGGACGCTTTGTTGCGAAGTTTGGTTTTAGGGAAGCTGGGTAAGGCGGGACACAAACCCACATTGGAGGAGGCCAGACGGAGATTCAAGGACCATGTGGAGGGAAAGCAGATTCTGCCTGCAGATCTCAGGAGCCCGGTAAGTCTTCATCAGGAGTCACTGATACTGAAACGTAAAATATGTTGCTATGGTCACATGATAATAACTGGTGGGAGTCTCCAAGTCATCCTTCGTTGTTGGCCCTGACCTGGATTTGGGCTTGGATGCACTATGTGGACCAATAATTGGGACACACCTCCAAATCTGAAGCCCTTCTTAATCACATCCTGGTATATATTTTTTTAAATACTCCTTCCTTCTGCTTTTGTGTCCTTTCTTTTCAAACCAAAGAGTACCAATGGAAAGACCTGACCCAAGCATCTGTATTCAGCCACAGAGTAAAGCAATAGAGTCATGTTTGACTGAATCTTAACACTCAGTAGTTACAGATGTCAATCATGTATTTCACAAAGTAGTTGTTGTCACGTGTGGGTTTATTTGGTTTGAACAGAAATTCAACACACACAGCTTTACCTGCATCATACAGTTCCTTGTGGGAAGGACTGTATGATGAAACCTGAACATTAAGCCTCTCACCCCCTCTTGCTGACTTTCTAGCACTTTACAAAATCATCAGGAGAGACAGCATGGTGGAGTAAAGGCACAATGTTCCTGTTTTTGAACAACATGTAGAAGGGGGCATAAAATCAAGCAGTGTACCAACATCCCATAGACTTGTCCTGCTCGTGGCTGTTATGGCCACAGAGGGGCGCCAGCTCCATGTTAATACATTTGGAACAAAGGTGGTGGAGGTGTAATGGTCATATGTTTCTATATTTTTGTCCATATAGTGGCAAACAATATATGCAATGCTGATTAAATGTTATTTTTATATTGATAGAGGCACTGTGAGGGGAAGAAAGACCATAATGTATACTAAGTGACTTTAATTTTAGTGTTCTGACCCATCAGATGCAGAAAACCTGACTCGCATGAGCCATCCAGATATGTTTTAGTTTACTTTAATTAACATCACAAACAACAGAATTCATCAGTTTTACCACTTGTCCACTGACTAACTACAGGTTAAAAGAGGCCTGATTTAAAAACACAGATTTGACATAATTACACAGATACTTAACACTGCACCAGCACAGGATCGCAGAAATGTAAGCTGTTTTCTGTAAGGCTAATGAATTATCTTGGCTTTCTTTACAGGTGTATTTAACAGTGTTGAAACATGGAGACAGTACCACATTGGACACGATGCTGAAGGTGAGACTGCAGCATCTACTTGTTTTACTAATTTAATGCCACTTCATCTGAGAAGTGATTTGTACGAAGTAACGATTAAATGTCATGTTTGTATGGTGGCTTGTCTTTTAACTTTATTTTAATTCTTTCTCTGTTACATTACGTGCCTCCCTCTCTTTCCCATCAGCTTCACAAACAGGCAGACATGCAGGAGGAGAAGAACCGTATAGAACGCGTGCTGGGCGCCATCTCTGCTCCCGACCTCATCCAGAAAGTCCTCAACTTTGCCATCTCGGTTCGTATGACCACAGTTACACCATGTCTCAAGTCTGGCTGTTTTCTCAGAGGAAATGAAACAAATGTCAGCTCTTCTACCCTGCATGCTTATAATCATGTGCTAATAGAAGAAATGATGCCCAGGTTTTTTTATGCTGTAAAGTTGATCCACTGAATTTTGACTGGGCTTGTAGCTGTTCCTCATCCATGATATGTGATTGATTAATACATGTATATTAATTTCCCATTTAAATATGTATTTGAGTTCCCTTTTTAATTTAACCTGCAGGTATTCACTTTACTTTGAGAGATGTTAAAGAAACCTGTCACAGGGACATTTAAGAAGCTGCAGTCTGTGAACCTTCTGGCATTGTTTGGAGACTGTTTTCCAGCTATGTTATTGATGAACGGATGCAGCTGTAAATTTATTCAAAAAGAGGATAATCAGCAAATTAGCTGATAATTTAAATTATCATTATTTATAGTGAAAGTGTAAATGTGCTTTCTGTTGCAATATGGCTGCTCAGTCATTTAAGTCTTGGAACGGTGTAATGTTGTTCAGTTCAGCTAACCTGTCTCACCTCTGCATCTCTGCCCGACAGGAAGAGGTTCGTCCTCAGGACACAGTGGCAGCAATCGGGGGCGTGGCAGGAAGCAGTAAACAAGGCCGGAAAGCTGCCTGGAAGTTTGTGAAAGACAACTGGGAGGAGCTTTACAACCGCTACCAGGGTGGCTTCCTCATATCACGGCTCATCAAGGTAAAGCACTCCCACAGAACTGAAGTCCTGTGTTGACGTGTCTGCACAGAATCTGTTTAGAAACATGTCGCCCAGCGCAACGACAGTGAGTCTGTAAGACCAGTGATACAAGTCAGGTTACAGATACACAGACCAGCACCATAGGAGGAATTCACTGCTGTTGTACATAACAGTAAGTGCAGAAAATCTGTGTTCATTTTGCGCAAAAAAGAAATGATCTCAACTTTTCAGGTTGTAGTAATACAAAAATGTTTCCAGACTTTGCTCAGATAGTGAGTGGATTTTGTTTTTTTTTTCCTGTCCTGCTCATGTGTTTCCTGTTGATGTGTGTCTGCAGCTCACAGTTGATGGATTTGCTATTGACAAAATGGCTGCAGAAATCAAGGTAAAGACCCTCCACAAACACATTATCTTCATTTCATTACTTTTTAAAGACAGTTATTCCTTCAAGTTGTTCTTCTTTCAGAGACATTATTATTTATTGTGTAATACTGTAATAATTACCACACAACATTCCATCATTAAAATATCATGCCAAAGGAATAAAAATTGGGCCATACAAGTTTCTTAAATGAGTTGCATTTGCAACCTCATGACTTTCCAGTGCCGCACTTTGACCATTAGAGGGCACAACACACAACTGTCATGAAGTTTTTAGCGGCCTCTTTAGATTAGATTTACATATAATGTCTGCTTAAATGATGATGATAAACCTAATTTGTATTGGGTTTCTTACAATAAATGTAGCTCAAAATAAATTACCAAAAAGATATTACATCCACTGAGTTCTTCATTAGGACTCACTACCATTTAAAAAAAAAAAAAAAAAAAAAAAAAAATATGTATTAATATTGATACGTTGGCTGTGATACAGGTTTCTAAATAATACCATTTTTCCTTTTTGACCAAAAGAAAATTACAGGACACATTCAATTCATCTGCATTTTTATGTACTTAAAATTAATCTATTTACCATAACTTGAAGTTGCTTACCTTAGGTGTTAGGTGCAAATTTGGCATCACATGGTACTGGGTATTTTTTAGTACTCAACAATGTCTAAGGAATTCAGTGTATGTTGTATAAATATCACTAGTATGATACCAACCTTAATGTGACGTAGAATAAACATAAAGATAGGAAGAAATAATATATGGAGCAAGTTGCTTTTACAAATGTAGTGAAGTTCTTTTATCTGATACATGAACTGTACTCTCTCTCTCTCTCTCTCTCTCTCTGTCTGTCTGTCTGTCTGTCTGTCTGTGTGTGTGTGTGTGTGTGTGTGTGTGTGTGTGTGTGTGTGTGTGTGTGTTTTTTTTGTTTTTTTTTTCCCCCCCAGAGTTTCTTTGAAAGCCACCCGGCGCCAGCGGCCGAGCGTACGGTGCAGCAGTGCTGTGAGAACATCCTCCTGAACGCGGCCTGGCTGAAGCGCGACGCAGACGACATCCAACAGTATCTACTGCAGCGCAAAGCGCCTCCTGTCTGAGCCGCCGCCCTCACCGCCTCTTCCAGCCCCCTCCCCCCTCCCTCCAGCGCGGACCTCCCAGCATCATTGCTGCCTCGGCCCCCCCTCAGTGCAGACCAGAGCGGGAGAGCAGAGCGTACTTTCAGCAGGCTTCATTTCTCTAAAGAAACAGTACGAAACAAGACTAAGTCAAGAATTTAACCAGGTGTTGGAAACACAGAGAGACTCTTTCTACGTTAACGAAGCAAATCCATTTTAGTCAGACCAGGAATGTAGTTTTACCCCCATTCTGCCCATGAACAAGGTACCGTTAAATCAGCGATCAGCGCGTCCATGAATCACACTCAAAATGGCCGCAGCCCCCTACATCACACACCTTCACCCACCTCCACATCAACGCTGACAAAACTGTGAATCCCCGAACTCCCCTCTCCCTCCCCTTTGTCCCACTGCCTCTAAAAGAATGCATGAAGTCGCTGCTTTTGTTTCTTTTCCATCGGTCGTCTTCTCTCTCCCCCCCTCCTCCTTCCAGGCGTTGCTATTGGGTGAAATCATACTTGGGCAGAATGGGGTTAACAACAGTAGTGTGTGTTGTAGTTTCAAGCAGCACTGATTTTTCCATTGCTAATAAACGGTTAGGATGAGGCGAGCAGCGCTAGCATGGTACTACATTGTAAACTGTAAAATGCAAGCATTTTTGCAGACGATGTTCCTTAAAAGAGAAGTTCATGGCTACCCGTTTCCACCTCCTTCCCCTCAAAACCCCATCAAACTCTGTTCACTCAGAGTTTGTATAGTTTTGAATCAGTATCAAACATATTTAAAAATTTCTTTATCTGCCACCCTCAATGAAATGAAGATATTGGCGTGTTTTTATAAGACATCAGATGCAGTGATTTATTTAAATGTTGATGAGATAATCTTATATTCATAGCAGAGAAAAAAGAACACAACACTACTTTTCGGGGGCCTTTTCGTTCCAATGTAACATCAGGAAACGCCTCCTTCGTCGGGTTGAGAGTCCACTAAGGTCCAGTCTGGACTTTGAAGACGGATTGACTCGACTCCCCTGTCGAACTTGGAAGCCTTAAATTGGTCGGCTGGTTTGCAGTAAATATTAAAAAGGTGAAGTGGTGATAATAAAAAGTCAAATGTATCTAATGTGACGGATTATGCAGACTTGTTGAACGAGTATATCTATATAGAATTTACAATTTGATGTGGTTTTTGAAAACATACCAACCGAAGTCATTCAACCTGTTGTTGAGACTCTTCCCCTTCCCCCGATCATTTGTTGTTTGTTTGGTTTTTTTTTCTTTTTTGGTTAAAACTACAGTTGGTGTTCATTAAAAGGAAAAACAATTTATGTGCAAATTATGTGACATTAGTACACTTTTCTCTTATGATTGAAATATGCGTGCTGAGAAACAGCCCAGCAAATGATTTTCCACTAAGGTTCAGTGAAGGGTTGAAGAACATTTGGGACACAATTATTTTGGGTATTCTGTATATTTTGTTTTGGTCAAGTTAAAAAACAAGTACAAAAATGTGGGAATGCTCATGAAACCTTGGAACCTTTAAAGGCAAAATATGTAACACTTTCCAATATTAATCCTCAGAATAACCACCTCTGATCCTCAGACAAACCCTGGTCTCATTCAGTCCATCGCTGGTTTAACCTCCACTCTGAGGAGGAGCAGAGTTTCACCCGTTTGTTTAGAACAGGGGTAGGCAAGTTCGGTCCGAGAGAGCCGCTGTCCTGCATGTTTTAGATCGTTCCCTCTTCCATCACACCTGGTCGCCATTACATCGTTATCAGGCTTCTGTTGAGCTTGGTGATGAGCTGATCATTAATTGAACCAGGTGTTCTGGAAGAGGGAAATATCTAAAACATGCAGGACAGCGGCTCCCTAGGACCGAACTTGCCTACCCCTGGTTTAGAAACACTAGCAATAGTACATAGGGTACATTAAGGATTAATGTATTTAAAGGTTCCAAAGGGTTTTGAAGTGTAGACATCCTCAACCCTCCAGTGAACATTCCATTAGAGTTCTTAAAGGGTATACAAAAATAACTTTCCACAGTGATACTAAAAAATTACATTTTTAGGGAATGTGAGGCTTGTTTCAGACCTTCCATGTATTCTGCAATGTTGCCTAAAGGTTCTTTTCAGGTTTGTCAAAAATAGTTTTCTGGGGGTTTTTTTTTGTTTTTGTTTTTCACAAGCAGGTGTGGGGAACCAAAAGGTTGATAAAGGAGATTTTCAAGGCTAACCTCCAGGGAAACAGTGAATATTTGATAAAGTGCTTTTAAAGCTTTCATCTAAGAACCTTCTAAGAACCTTAAGGGAATGTTTGAGGTACCGTGAACACAAAATCAACTTACCAGGAACGTTTGTAGAGCCAACGCACCTTTAATGAACCTTCTTGTAACTTTTTTTTTTTTTTTTTTTTTAAGATCTAGGATCTTAGTTTTCTGGGAGATCTGTAATTTATAAGCACTTATTATATGAAATGATTCTGATTTTGATGATGCATTCTAAATCAGACCACCACAGAAACGGATGAATACTGGAAATACAATGTCTGATTTGTCCAAACTGGTTACAGTTGGACACAGACAGTGACATGTTTCATAAAATGTCTGTTGTGAAATTTTTGACACTTTGATTTTGCAAAGACATTTAATGTTTTTTTTCTAATGAAAATGAATTTAGTTCGATATGTGGAAAATCTCAGTGGTGCTGAGGAAAAGCTGCTTTAGTGTTGCCAAGGTGAACGTAAATATGAAGTCTAATAAAATTAAACACTAAACAAAACACAATCTGTCACTGCAAGACTACAAGATTTCTCAGGTGAACTACTCTAATGATCAAATACTGCCCTCCCCCCCCCCCGCTGTGCTTTTCCTCCTCTGCTACTTAAAACTGACAATTAGAGACGTAATCGGTCTGTCCTAGAGTTTTTATGTAACTTTAAAGGTGTCTTTTATAATTCCAACTTTACAAAATAAAGGGACCAGTCAAAATGTCATGGATATCCACACTTGGTATAGATACTAATAAGAATGTAGTTGCAGATGTTAAATCTGTGGATCTGTCACTACATTATGGATTTCTGGAATGGTTTTTCATTTTAAGTATCTGATGTTAAAATTATAGCTAGTATTGTATCTACAACTGAATTGTAGATACCTGGGATGAAATAAAAGTAATCTCAGTATGTGTTTGAATACAAATCCAATACACAATTGTGGATATTTGAAATGAAAAGCCTGTGCACATGAAGGGCAAAAATGTCAATAAATGTCAACAGAACTAAATATCATTATTGAGATCTGAAGAATTGAACTACAAAGATCTCCAATATTCTGTTTATTCAGTCTATTAAAACAACCTCTTACATTTAACTTTTACACATCAGACTTAGGTTTTTCTGGTAAAAACTAAATATCTTGAAATACAATTTCTACAACTAGCTGTTAAAAGATATATGTCTATAGATTAGATATTAAACTGCCTTTCTAACTATTAAAACACTTCACCAGGAGATTTTCTTACGGATGTATAAACTGCCGTATTAAAATGTTTATTTTTTTTATATTTAAACATAGTGAACAAAAAAGGATATTCGTGAATAAGCCCAAGTGTCAAAATTATGTGAAAGAAGAAAATGCAGTACAGGAAAAAATTTATCAAATATGTGTGGTTCAGAGTTTTTTTCGGCAGGTGGCGACGGTGAGTAGCGTTTGTCATTAACGATTCAACGGAAAAGGAAGTGAAGAAGTGAACTTAGTTTCCAGCAGGTTGCCGCTCTGACTGGTCGAAGATGCAGATTCGAAGGAAATGACAGCTCTGTAAGCGTAAACCACCGTGTGTAATCATCCACCTATGACCTCACTAATAAGTCAGCAGATGAGTTTTTGTCCAATTTCACTTTGAGCTTATTTATCTCGGAAGGAACTAGCCAGCAGCGGCTGCGTGTGGCTAACTTAAGAAGCTAGTTAAGTAGTTAAACTAAGTAAGTAGCTAGCTGAGGCAAACGTCTATCTAATTTTTACTAAGACGTGGTCGGGCTATCACATAAATAATTAGTCGTGCATTTTGTCGAGGTAAAACATTCTATATTTCGACGCTGTCAGCGTTGGTTTGTACAGCTGCTATTGACAGGTGACGTGTTAGCATCAAGGTGTTAGCATGTTACTGAAAACACAAATGTTTAGCTAACCAACAACCGATGAAACGTATCGGAGCAGTCATATGTTAGTATTTGTTCAATCATATTGGTGAACATAACGTTAAATGTCGAAGCTGGCTTGGAATGTCTCTTCGTTTCAGTTAAAATGAGGTTAACACTTGTACATCTGCTTCTTTACGATCAAAGGTCAGTTGAGTTTATTTTTAGTCCGCGACGGGTTTGTTTTAGAGTCAGCTTTTCTCTGTAATGAGAGAAAATAGCTCGTCTTTTTACTCCTGGGTGGTTTGGTAGAGCTCAGCAGAAAGTCTGTGTGTTGAAGTAGGTTATTAGGAAGTCACTTGGAACGTATTTCTTTATTCGGGACTCTATTATTTCGGCACTGTTGATAGATATAAATATGAGGCTACAGAAGTAATTAGCCTTAGTCTCCTCATTTGAATGTTTGCACTACAGAAGAATAATATTGGCTCCGTAGTTATGATCCAGATTTAACCCATAAAGACCCAGTGCTACTTTTATGACAGCTCTCAAATGAATTTTTCCCTCTATTTAACCTTAAGTGACTTATCGCCATTTATGATAATATTGTCCTTTGTATTTTGCATGTTTTCAGTGAAAAGTCAGTATTTAATATACTGGTCATGTAGATGTTCGTAAAAGCTCAAGCTTGGTGGTTATTGTGTCAGAAACTGAGAAAGAAAAAATGACTTTTCTGTAAAAGATACCAAAAACTGAACATAAAACAAGCATCTCCATCCACTGTCATTGATTCAATTCCATGGGCTTGACTGGTGAACCAATGTTGTAGAAGATGACAGTGTTTTCTGTTCACTACGGAGCCCCTGAACGTCCAAATGGGTCATATCTGATGACCATGAAAAGATGACAAACTGCATTTTACACCAATTATTTTCATATATTGATAGATGTTTGGCTCTTTATGGGTGAAGGCAGTATAAACTTGGAAGGATCTTTATTATTGAATAAGGTTGTGGCTTTGTTCTTTTTTGTTTTGCGCTTATTTCTAAATATGCGTTTAACTGAATCACCATTAAGTAATGAGGGTTTGTGCTTATAAGGAACAAGTCCTATGTATTACTTCAGTCTGTACTGGAATAACAGGCAGGCCAGGTTAGGGATGATCAGACTGATACTGACATGTAACTATGAATTTGTTTCATGAATTCATCCACTCAACGAAACCACCAGAGGCCTCTTATCATAATACAGATTTAAGCTGACATCTGTAATTAGTGCTATAGATATCAAATGATATCTTTAAAATTTGAAGGCTGAAATGTGCTCCTAAATTGAAGAAACTAGATGGGTATTTGTGGTTCTAAACGGCTCTTAACAGTCAGAACATGATTAATGAGGTGAAAAATTGAGATGTAGTTAAATAGAACAACAAAATGTCAAAATGGTGATGATAAAATGAGTGATTTTAACTAAGTGTAAACAAATTAAACCCCAAAGACAAAAAAGCCTCAGTGGGTTTTTTTTAGGTGTCATGGAGCAATCATTCTATAATTTCCTTTTAGAATATTGTAACGTAAATGGTCTCAGTAGAAATAAAACATATGCACCTTCTGTGGAGTCTGTCTACATGCTGCCTTAAAATACCTTGATACTTGTCACCATGTTTGTTTTTAGATAGGGTTATAGGGTTAAATGCCTAATTACGGTTGCGATTCCATCACATTTGACTCTGTTGCTCCATTTCATGACTGAAGCAACACGGCAGGTCCTGTAACAGCGATATTTTAGCTTCATTTTTCCATAGTGGCATGCAGCGTCATCTATCTTTATAGTAGTCGTTTGATTTGGACAGTGAGGGAAGAGCAGCGGAAGGAAGGCTATATTTTATTCTGGTGTTTTCTCCTATATTTCTACCTTCTGCAGCTTTACTAATAATTTTTGTGAACTGACATCATATTGTAGTAATTATCATTATTGTTTTATTGCCCATCTCCATTTATAGCTGAGTTTACACTGCAATCCACTGTATCTTTCAACCTAGAGATTCCTACTTTGTAAGCTTGCAAATGAAGTGATCTGATGTGTGTTTAGATACTCGAAAGCATTTAATTTTTGACATTTGCAAAGCTGTTCCACCTGCTGTGAAAAGTCTAATCTGCTGGAAATAATAACCATTTTGTCTTTTACCCTGGGGTTTTGATTTTGGTTGATGGTTCAAGTGAATTCCAGCTTCATTCATGTTTAGAACAATTTGCTTGGAGCTGTTCAACCTTCAAGGCATCTATTTGGAAAAACCTACTGCACCTTAACACTGGTGTAATTCGGCAAGTGCTGTTGCAAAATGGCAGAAATTCACCAAGTATGATACTTTAAAGACAACTTAATGAGGAGTCATTTATCTGTCAGCATGTCTTTCCGTCTGTCCATCAATCCATCTATCGCCGGAGTATCAATCATTCAGTTTTTGCTGCATCAAACTTGCTACGTTTGTCAGTTATGTGCTTGGTACCGTGTGCTGATTTGTCTGTCATCTGTTCATGTACCATCCATCAATTAGTTGCTGGAGCATAAATAGAAAACCATTAGATATTTTTCCCTTTCCCATTTACTTTTCTGCTTTCTCTGGGAAGAGTCAATGAAACCGAGCAAACACCACTAACAAGTACCACTCTCTGACTTTGTGAGGACCGAGGGGGATATGCCATCCGCTGAAATAATCATTGAATTAACTTATTTGATAAGCAATAACTGAAGTCTTTCTCTGTCTGGGTGTTTGGCTGTTGTGTTTACAGGCTGTCTGGTGTCATCACTGATCAACAGATGCCTTCACCATGATGCTGAGCTGCAGCACCCTGGTCGTCGCCCTCCTGCTGTCCCAGGCCGGCGGCTTCCTGAACCCCTCGGAGGACGACGGTGTCCCTGAAGATTGGGTGCTGCTCCATGTGGTTCAGGGCCACATCGGGGCTGGAAATTACAGCTACCTACGCCTCAACCACGATGGCAGAATCATCCTGCACATGCACACCATCAAAGGGGACGCCGATTTGTATGTGTCGGACAAAACCCTGCGGCCGAGTTTTGATACATACAAGCTGCAGTCGGTCACCTGTGGTCAGGACGTCGTGGTGGTGCCGGGGGACTTTGCGAGGCCCGTGGGCATCGGCATTTATGGCCACCCATCTCACCAAGAGAGCCAGTTTGAAATGCGGGTGTTTTACGATCAGAAGGTGCCTCAGGACCCGTTTGATAAGGGCTCATACAACTCAGAAGATGGACAGAAGCATAAAAAATCCCCACAGGCTTCAGAGGAGGACTTTCAAGAAGAAGAGTCAATCTTTTGGACAATTCTGATTGGACTTTTGAAGATTATAGTTGAAATTTTGTTTTGAAAATTGTCTCAGTTTTGCTGCTTTGTCAGAAGCAAAAGCTTCAGCCTGAACACATTATAAAATATGTTGCAGGTTAGTGGTTGGGATTAACCAATTCTAGGATTTTAATAACTCCAACATACATGGAATTAAGAAAAAAAATGCAAAACCTGTGCTGAAGGTCGTACTACTGAAGCCTCATCACATAAATGTGTTAAACGTTTGGGATAACTTGTCAGATATAGGATGTTCTTTTACTTCGGTCTTATCAACTTATCAACTGTTTCACTTGTTCACTCTTTAGTCCTTGGTTAGAGTCAACCAGTTTCTGCAGTCTTCAACAATAGCTTGAGATGTTTTCCAGCAAAACTGAAAATAATATCACATCCTATGTATTTTGAAAGAGATACTGGTCACTGTTTTAACTTCTTCTGGCCTGCAACCAACATTAGCCCCCTTTCCACCGCAGGAACTATTATCATTTACCTGGGATTTTGAAAAACTTCAGCGCTTTTCCATTGAAATTACCCGCCGACAAATCTTTCCCTCAACCCAAGGGCCTAGAACAGGGTTAGGACAGGGTGGGGCTATGTGCTGAACAATGCTGAATGGTGAAACACACTTGCAGCATCCCACACTTCTGTTTAAGACACTTCTGTTTCAAATTTCTTTCAGCTATTTTATAAATATTGTAATAGTATAAGTCCAATAGTGTCTAAAAATTTGTTTTTTTCTGAAAAGGAAACAAAAAGGCTTAGCCCTTAAGCTCTCCACAAATCTGGGGGAAACCCCTGATGTGTGATCGCCAATGGGTCATTTTCCACCTAAACCAGTTGCTATCATTATTTATTTGCCATTTACGCATTGATATCGGACTTCCTTGCTCCGATTGAAGCTCTGAACTCTCAAACCAAATCAACTGTGACTTCAATGATCGCATTAAAAAACAATTTGATGCACCGTAGGGTAGTAGATAATGTATCTTCAAAACATTGAGAATTGAACATAAAATTGACCAGCAACTCTTTCAGTGCATATGTGATCACTTCAGTATTCTTTTAAATACTGTCCTCTAACTTGATTAATCCTGAAGTGATTTTACATGGAATAGAGGTTATGGCTGATGCTCACCTTGGTCTGTGAGGGAATCAAACCACTTGTCTTAATTCTGCATATCAGCATCAAACAGGATCTGTGTGCATTTGACTATATATATAAAAAAAAAAATCTTTGCAATACATTTACAGCTGTTCTTAGAGAAAACATGAGGCTTCTCGAGGACGTAAACAATGCCAAATCTAGTTTATTTACTTCATGTTAAATATCATCAGAGGTCAGTGCAAGCTGCGACTCTGCTCATGCGTCTGCACTATTCTGGATTCACTGTTTTCATCTGCTGCACATGGGTATTTCTTCAGTTCAGACTCCGAATGGGAAGCAACGTATCGCCTTGTTTTCGCCTGTTGGGCATGCTCCTGATTTAACCATTTCTGTTGGGGTTCAGTTATTAGTCCATTTTTACCACTGAGCAGAAATGTTCAACAGTGCCTTCGGATCAGTCTTCTGCAGGGTGAACAGCCGCAGTGTTTCAGGTTTCTTAATAAAGCAGTTTTTTGCAGACTGTTATAACTGTTTCTTTTATCTGCTGTTTTAAATATGCAAGTTGACTACAGTAGGGAACATGGGGGAAAATTGTTATAACCTAAATATTGTTCAGAATCTATTAAACTACTAATTAAGTTCCCACACTTTAAGTACATATAGTGATAAAATGTACTTTTACAGTAGATCTCTTCCACCATTGGTAAATCTGCCTCATAAATGTTCAATTTACAGTCCCATTACTGTTTAGCCTCAGCAAAAGGAGGGACTTCGTTTAAAACAGTTGTAATCCTAAATGGTTGATGCAGTATTTTTGTTAAATCACTTGAATTAATGCTTTAAGTCCACACTTCACAGTTTCATTTCAATCCACTGCAGTGGTGTACAGAGGCAAAATTACAAGATACGCATCACTGCCCAAATACTTATGTTCCTGACTGTGTGTAGTTACTGATATTTTTAAATGAAAACAAAAACAGCCTGACAGGAGTTGTTTAACTCTTCCCAGATGAAAATAATGTCAACAGATTTCAGTTTTTCAGAATCTGAATGTTATTGTACAATTTTGATGACAATATGTTATCTCTAAATCATAATGAATGTTTACTGCCATTCGATGATATTAAAAAGGCTTTAAAAGTGTAGTACTGTATTATCCTGAATAAATTGAACCAGCATTCTAAAGATCATATGAACGCATTTAGGGGTTAACAGACTACCTCCTTTTCCTTTTTTTTTTTAATTCTTGAAATGTAAATTTCAAGAGTTGTGTCCCACCTATTGGTCATGACCTCGTCTTTTTGAATGGACGGTCTGGAAAACATTCAGAAATCCAAAAGTTTAACCAGTTCCCAGTTCAATGACTTGGTAGTGGCTCATTGTGAATGTCAGACCTGAGTCATTGAAATAAAATGACCCGTTTTCACCCTTGAAATAAGTTATATTTAATAGAAATTAGAAAGTGACCAAATCTCTCACCTTTTGAGAAAGCCAACACATTTATTATTATTATTCAGTCAAATCTCTGCAGAAAAGGGAAATTTATTTACAGAAGAAAACCCACTGATCAGTCACAGGAATCCACAGTTTTGATTGGCTGCTTTGTTAAAGTAGTTCTGACCACAAACAGAACCCTGACCAGGTTCAATTATGTCCACATGTTTCAGTGCGTCTGTGGCTGTGTGGTCTCCATCACCATCATGAGAGTGTGGGGGCCAGTTCGATCCTGTTGATCCTCAGAACCGTCTGAGGCTGAACGATGATCCTCTTTCGCTGGTATCGGTGTCTCCTTCGGAACCGCATCAGGACTTTAGGCCAGGACTCCGTCTTTTCGATCACGGTGGCTTCGACCCTGACCAGGTCCTTGCCCAGCAGAGGCCTCCCGACCAGGGTGAAATCCTGCGCCCCGACCAGCAGCACCTTCTCCATCCGGATCCGGTCTCCGCACTCCGCCTCGATGTGGTTCTCGATCAGGATGAGGTCTTCGTCGGTGACTTTCCACTGGCGGCCCGCGAAGTGCACCACGGCGAACAGGCGGTCGAAGTTCTGCTGTGCGACGAGCCGGTTCACGATGCCCACCACGGCGGCGTGTCGGCTCCGCTCCTCCTCAGCAGACACCAGGCGCTGCTGGTCCGACCACGGAGGCTGCGTTAGGGAAGTACGGGGTACCAAGGGGCCCGGGACAGAGCTCTGTGTCCGGACTGCAGCTGGAAACAAGACGGGCTGACGAGGTGACAACAAACTGCATGTCCTCCAAAGCCGTGCACACCCTCTACTCAGCGCCATCTTGACAGGAAATGCAGTTTCGGGAGCATGCGCACATCTCACTTCTGCAGTCATGTGATTTCACAACTTTAACATTCGCAAAAAACACACACATACTGTATATACAGTATATATGTGTGTATAAAAACACTGCTACTAGCTTACTTATTTAACGTTTTTACATAGAAACTTTATTTATGAGTTGAATGACCTAGTGTCTTCGTGTAGATTTTTAGCTTTATTTTTTATTTTATAGGAGTGTAGCTGATATG
>JAPQRQ010000001.1:19816006-19833983 GCA_037367365.1 Apogon talboti
CCCACCGACCCCCAACCGGGGCCCCACCCCTCCAAGCTCTGTGAAGCCACCATCATCTTCCAACAGACCCCCTACTGGCGGTTCCTCCGCTCCACCACCTCCTCCGCCTTACAGGCCACACACATCAGTCTCCAACGGACCGTCCCATGTAGATGGGGGCGGGGCTCCAGAGCTGCCACAGAGGCACAACTCACTGCACAAAAAACCCACGTCTGGAAGTGGTAGCCAGGGACGCAGCCATGCACCACCTCCACCTCCATCACCCTCTCCACCATCCCAGCAGGCCAGCAGACCTCCTCCACCTGCCAGAGAGCCACCAGGACGCAGATCAGGTAAAACCGTCACCCGCCAAACATCTGTCACTGTATGGGGGTCTGGTGGGCATCCACTGATGTACCTCATTAATGTCACTTCACTGGAAATCATACTAAATTGAATGTCAAGTTCAAATGATTTGCTGAATCTTGAACTGAGCATTTAGATCATTCCTTTTTTTTAATAATCACACAGTAAATTGTCTTATCATATATCCATAGTGCCAAACATTACCTGCGCATTGAATGAGGCCATCAGCTCTGTAAAAACACAAATGAAAATGTGATGTATCTCATTTTATATTGAATAAGAATGATCAGTTAATGATTCAGCTTTAAAACGTCTCAGATATGAAGACATGTCCATTCTCTGTTAGAGGAATGTTCATAAGGAGGGCAATGCAGGTTTTGACTTGTTATCTCAGTGCAATTCATCTGCACATTATGTGGATGGATTCCCTCCACATGGATCACACTGACTGCAGGTTGAATGTGGAGGTAGAGCACAGGGCAGTGGTGTGGTTGCTTGCCTTTTGCTATTGCTGTAGTATGTAAGCCAGGTGTCTGTACAGACACTTAGCAGGCCGTAGTTTAAATGCTATCTACAGCTGTTGTGTTTTTGGGAAATCACTTTTCCCCTAGTGGATCTACACTCATGTTACAGTATTTCAAAATGTGGAGCAGATCTGTGTGTTTTAGGCCTGGATGGATCTATGCTGTGTGGACATGTAAACGTTATGGATGCCTCAGTCTGTACCTTTAAACGCTTTTACATGTGGTGACATAGGTTTAATGCCACTGCCTTAAAAAAAACATGTTTTTTTAATAGTTTTATAAAACATGTCATGTATAATGTACACATTCAGAATGAAACACTTTGAACCGATGATCCTGAGTGAGGGCCACACATTCATCATTTGAAGTCAGACTGAACACACCAAACAGGAAGGCGCTTGTTAGCTCAAGTTCTGTGTTGTGATTGGATGATGGAGCACATCTCCATGAGGCCTCCTGGTTTCTCTGCATTCCTGAAGCCCTGTGGAATATTCCAGCATTCCTCTTCACATTTATTCTCTCTACTTTTCCCTACTTCATACATGAACTCACAGAACATCACTAATACTCTCTCTCATCTCCCTACTCTCTACTCCTCATTGTACTGGTTTTCGACTTATCTTCAGGGGGTGAAAGTACTGGATTTAAGTAAGATATGAAACTAATTTGAGTGTTTCTGTTTATATGCTGCTTTATTCTACTACACTTCATCTTGGAGGAAAATATTCTATTCACTCTACTGTATATGCCTGACAGCCTTATTTCCTTTCAAGATGACATAATAAAATGGATCGTATAACAACTTTTTAGAATATAACACATTGCTAAACAAAACCACTAGTTAAGATTATTTTGTCCTCTAAGGTTTTACAAAAATCAATGTATGAAAGTGATTGTTCCCTCTAAATTTTTCTAATGGTTTACTTTCAGTAAATGTATAAATTATCCAGTATGACACCAAAAATCAATGACTAGAGAAACAGTCCAGAAACTCTAAACAGATAAGTGTACTGTGTATATATAGAGGAGTTTTTCCTTTCCCTCCTTTTCCCATTAATCATGTGATGAGGCCTCCTGAGTGCCTGGTATAGAAAAAAGAACAAATATTTCTCTTCTTCCATCACAGAGAGAAAAGGTGTTAAAGTGCTTCAGAAACTTCATAAAAATCTGTGCATCTGATTGGTCTAGAGATTCATTGTCACCGTCATCTGCATCGTGTGTTTGTGTGTCATCCACACAGCTCCTCAAGTGCCCTCTTCTGGATCCCGTAATGGTGGCCGGGACGCACCTCCTCCCCCACCCCCGTACCGAGGCCATAGCTCTGCCACCTCAGAGCCGCAGAGCCGAATGGGCAAACCACCGCCACCTCCCTCCTCTTCCTCCTCCTCCTCATTATCCTCTTCCTCCTCCCGCACCCCAGCCGGACCCCCTCCACCACCTCCGCCCATTCGGAACGGTCACTCCTCCATCTCCTCCTCCAAGTCCATCATAGGTGAGTAGGAAGAGATGCAGTAACCAAACCCACTAGACCAGACCACGTTAAACCTACAGGGTTAAAGTTCTATGAAATGAGATGCTCTGGCCTTTGAACCTTATCTCTCTGCTCTTGAACCTAGATGTCACAATAGTTTTGTGTGCAAAATATTTCAGTTCCATTCCCATTTTTTGCTTTTAATGCACAGTTTTGTTTATGATCTAAATCTAATTCAGTGGCACAAAGGTGTGACTTTGGGAAGTCAAATAGTCAATAGCAGCCATGCAAATGAGCCTTTCCTCTTCCTGTACTAAAACAAATCTGCAGACCAAGGATAGTTCCTAGATTACTGACATCAGGTCCCATTTGCAAGACAATGGCTTTAGAATAAAATTCAAAGGTTTTGTTGCATTCCCCCCCTTTACACAGAAACTTTTAAATACAGCTTTTTCCTCAAACGCAACAGCCATATTCAGGTGATGAAAATGCTGACGTCACACTCCGCTTTGTGCATGCACATTGCACTGTCATTCAGAGTGCTCTGTGAAGATTTCCTCTGGTCTTTGCAAATAACCTTTTCTCTCTTTGGCTGTTTTCCCCTTTCCTCTTAGATGATTTTGAATCCAAGTTCAACTTCCACCCTATTGAAGATCTTCCACCTCCAGAGGAGTACAGGCATTTCAACAAGGTCTACCCCAGCAAAAACAACAAGGGTAAGAGGCTACTGTTCGACTATTTTCACCTCGGTATTGTCTGCCCTATTAAAAATAACACACACAGACATCTTCTCTTCACTGCTATTGTTAAACAAGTCTTAAAACTGAAGTAAAACAACAAAGACAGAAGATAATGTGTTCCCAATTAACTCAGATTAAAAATTGTCATTTACAAGACAGTGTTTGGTGTATAATAGTAGTAATATTTGTAATATATAGTGACATGTGATGTTGGATGGATATGACTGACAAATCACTGTATGTATAACATAGCAGCAGAAATCTAAAAGTGACATCTGCCTCTGATCATCTTTTTTCTGTCAGTGTTGTAAATTGTCACTGTTTTCAGAAAATGTATATGTAGCTGTAGATATTTATTTCCAGGTTCTTGACAGCTTTTTGATTTTAGAGGAGCCTTCTGGTTTATTTACAATTAACCTTGTGTGTTTCCACCTTCCAATATTAGGTGTTTCTCAGTCAGTTTGATGTACAAACATAATCCTACCAATTTGTTTACTATACAAAGACCTACCGACTGCTGTCACAATGAAATGATGTTGATGAATTATCAGAAAAATAATTGCTAATAATGATTTGTGCATTTTATGCCACCAATTGTACACATAATACTAGACACATACATGCACACAAACTATATATAAATATGTACGGATAAAGGTATTTTGTGAAAATATGTAAAATCACCATATGCTCCTGTAGTGTGAGATCTGACCTGTAGTAACCCCTGTCCCTCCTCCCACCCTCAGCCATGATGAGAGGAGCTCCTCCAGCACCGCCGGTGGGCAGGTGAACCAACCTCAGCTCAGGACTTGAACTCTGTCAGTCAACTCGATGGACAGTCAGGGGGGAAGAAGAGGCACTCAGACACACACACACTAACACTAAACCACCAGCTGGAAGCACAAAGTCAACACTACACCGCTCGGCGCTCACCTTCGGTCTTTGCACGAGAGAATGAAACCACTTGGAGGTGAGGAACCAGCATGACTTCCTCTGCAGACTGGACGTAGAAGCTTCATATCAGGACCAAACTCTGAAAACTTCCAAGTCTGTGCATTCCATCTTTATTTTTTACCATATTCATAATGATGATGCTGATTTTCATAATTCTGAATGACATTTTTTATTTTATTGTTTTGGGGGAACAAAATCAATGCTATGATTGAAAACTGAGTTTTCATTAGTAAAGTTCCACGGACACCACAGACATTTTAACTTTAGTTTTTGTCTTAAATGGCCATTCCTGCAGTGCCAGGTGACGGTGCATTTGACTCGACTCTCTGCATCGGCGTGCCAAAACGTGTGTGGAATCTAACAAGCTGCACAGAGTGGGGACAGTTTCCATAGATGTCTGATCCATGTCTGACATTTTTCAAGTCTCTCCTCAGATAAAGTGCATGCCAAGTGACGACAGAAGCCTTGCCTGATCATTTTTACAGTTGGAGAGAGGCACTGTTTTTTGCCGAATTTCCAATTCTTTGTGGGTGTTTTATTTTTCCATCTTAAAATGTTAGTTTGTATTATTTTAAGTGTCGTTGTATGAGATACTTTTCAGTGGTCAGTTCATCACCTGCTGTAGATGACGATCAGCACATCACCATTTCAGAAGCAGACAGGAGAACTAAAACTAAATGTTCTGCTTTAGAAAGGCTTCAGTGAAATGTATTTTGGACACAGAGTCCATTTCACTGTAAGAGTTTGCTTTATTTAGAATATTTTCACGAGTGTACCTTGCCCTCAGACAGCCACTTCTGATGAAGCTCTTCAATGCCACCGCACCTCTGTGACAACGTCCATAATTTTACCTCACAGCACATGGGAGTCGCTGGTCGACAGCTGCCCCGATTGTTGTGTCTGGTGCAGAATGTCGTTCAGAAATTCTCAGTTCTGGTATTAAACAGTAACTGTATAAATCTCTTTAGCATTTCTATACACAAAAAGTGATTTCATTGCATTTAAAATCTAATCTGTAGTTGAACCATAATTGAAATTGACTGTTAACATGTTATCAGTAAATGAACATATATAAAACCACTGAGCGCAGTGACCAGATATAAAGTTCCAGAGCTTCACATAGTCAGCCTTGCACCACCTTCCCTGTTCTAGAGTGTGATCAGGCCCATCTATAGCAATCCTGTAGTCTCAGTGCTAAAATTATTAGAGATTACCAACGTGGGTAATATGTTTTGTTGCCACCCTAGAGTTAAAGCACTGACTGAAAATGAAACGGTGCAGTTTTCCTGGTTTTGCACAGATGATTTGCCAAAGTAACTGTACAAAAGAGCTTTGAAGATTTATTATAAGAAGTGTGAAATTGTACAGTGGTTATATAAAATGAAATTATTCATATTCATGGAGTGAAAATATTGTAAAAGAAAAAAATTACGTAGGTTTTAAAATGTGTTTTGTTGCTGCTTCTGTAGATTGTTTAACTTTAATTCTCCTGCCTCTCCAAACAGGTTCTGTGCTGGTTAAAGTAGGTGAGAAATACATTGACAGTTGATAAATACATCATAAAACCCCACTTAAAAAAATGTAGACTATACCTTTAAGGCGATGTTGCACGGCAGTTTAACTGCTAAACCGAGACACTGTGCATGATTGATATATTTGCACCCTGCGATCAGGATTTACATTCATGATGTGACAAAAATCTGTGTCTGATCAAGTGAAGTTCACATAGCCAGCATCTTTGTAAAAACACTGTTTTCCATGTAGGCTACGGCGCAGGCCAACACTTTATTATTAATGACATGTTTACTGGATGTATAGATCATTTAGCTGCAGGTTTGTATAGCAGAATTGTGGTGGAATTTATAAGGGATCACGTGTCCAGGGAAACCTGCTCAACTCTGTTTTGAAACGATGATTTTCCTGTTGCTGCTGCTCATGGCCCTTTGTAAAAGGACTGTCGGCCTGAGAAAGACGGTATCTTGTTGATTAATTCCTATGCAAGGCGCAGTTTGTACAGTCTGTAGTTGGTAGCAGCTAACCAAAAACAAGGAACACTTAAGTGCCAGAGAAAATGGAGGTCCTTTACTTTATATTTTTTCTTTTAAACATTAAGCTTGATGTTAAAACGCTAATTCTGTGATAGTCAAATTAAGATGCCATGCAGGACAAGAAAATCAAACAGAAATGTTAAGGTGTTCATTTTCAGTGACACGGCGCCCCCTGCTGATCAATGCCTTACTCAAATCTGTTGTCTCTCCAAGGTACCAGTGCTTTTATTTTTATTTTTAGGGGGAAAGATGACAGTAAATAAGAAACAACTCTATTTGAAAATGCAATAAATATTGTATATTTACATTAAGGAATATGGTAATCATAGTTATTGATCTATTTTTATGTTGTAAAAAGCTTGTAATATAGGAAAGAGAAATGATTAAGAAATATAACAATGTTCCAGTCGGTGAGCTTTGGTCCTTTAGAGTGGACTCTGTAGCACTTCTCTGGATGTTTGGCCATAAGGGTGAATGAGTTGAATGGATGCATGAGAGGTTTTACCAACAGCCAACATTTTGGGATCCATTTTCTAAAAATCAGGTTTGCTGGAAAACGGTGAAGGAGGCAGATGACGGCGACGACAAATAACATCAAATGGATCTGGGCGTCCTGTCCTGGATGGATGTGCACCCTGTCACTTTGTCTCCTTATGTTCTCACCTTGTTCACTCAAAGAGAAAAAACCCTGTGGTCATTTCATGTTAATCAGTCATGTTTTTATCATTTGAATTAATTTCAAATAAATATATTCCAGTGGGGAAAAGGGTACCTCATGCTGTGGTGTTTTGTTTTGGAGTCTGGTCTGTATCTGTTTTTTCAGGATTCATATTAACTTAATGAACCCCTAAGTATGTATTTATCCGAGTGTAGAACGTAATGTCATGTTTTAATCAAGAATCACTGGCTTCAGTGTTTTGTAAAATGAAAACTTATGAAGCTTATTAGGATTACTATTTGATTAGTGTTTTGGATCATATTAGGGTTAGGGTTAGCAGAAGGTTATGGTAAGTCTATAATGTTCTCCAAAGGAGTTTTTACTGAATATGTGTAAATTTTTTCTTGAAGATAGTCTTGCATCTAATGTTTTGTGTTATTTATTATACTGGCATCTTAGAAAATAAACAACCGTATCATATGATTCATATCATATGACAAAAGTGTAGGTCCAAGTGAAATTCCTGAAAGATAAGTTACCGTCATGTACATGTAAACAGATGTAAAATACCTCTAGTCAGTTTTTTTACACTGGAAAACTGTTAAGCTTTTCAACATACCCACTTTATTAAAAACCTTGTATTTTTCTGTTTTACACTGAAAAATGTCAATGACTGGACAGGGGTAGTGTATATTGTATATGTGAGAACCTTTCGGTGTATGTTGTCAAACTCGTCTTTCATTAAAGCGCTGACGCGCATAAAAAAAACGGCGGGAAAGTAGTCAATGGCGGGAAAAAAGAAGGTTAAAGAGGAGGTGCGTGAGGCCACGTGATCCACGATTCCCTCTTTAATGAGTGAGGTCGGAGGCGCGGGCTTGAAGAAATGGTTCAACTTTAATTGATGGAGTTGAGAGCTGACAACATGTGGACATGTCAAACTTTAAGGTAAAAATGTGACTTACATTTTATTTAGATGAATTTGGTCCTCATAGAAACTGTATTGTTTGTGTTTGTTAATCCACTATAATATGAGGGGATTAAACTAGTGTGGTTGTTAGACTAAAGTTATGGTGAAACATGCACGCAAATATATGTATTATTAAGAAAAGAATGCTAGTTTGGTTTTTACTTTAATATGCATGTATGATTTTACAACTAAAGTCATAGATTTGCACCATGTTGTAGGTGGGCATAGGGATTATCTCTATTTCAGAGTGTCGAATTTATATTCTTATATTTCGAAATTGTATTCGAAATGAAACTAAATTACTTGTTTAGATAGTAAGTAATAGTAGAAACAGTCATAAGTAAGTCATATAGTAGAAGCATCGTCAAAGCAGTTGTTTGTTGGAACTTTCTCCTTTGAATTGAATAGAAGCAGTTATACTTGTGCAGCATTAGTCAGTGAGGAAGTTTTCATAGAGGATTAATAGATCGTTAGTTTTCGGTCGAATCAACATGGTTTCATTTCATTGTTAACTGGAATCATACTGAAACGGTACTGAAAATGTCAGTGTAAATTATAGACATTGTAAACTGTTTAATTTCACACAGCACGGGTTGGTAAATCCAGCCATTTGTTGTAAGATGGAAAAGGGTTAAAGTATTTATATTATTGCACAGGACCTCTTACTCTTATAGCGCAAACCTAGAATGTGTACATGTTCCAACGATAGATTGTACTAACATCTGCCCCATATGCCGAAGGTCACATGACCAAACCGGGTCGACGTACTTCCGCTTGTCTTTCCCGTTTTGCCGGTGCGGTAAAAACAAAACACTTTACAACTAGCTTCTGCTGGCGTGAAGTCACGTTGTAAAGAGGCAGGACTATATGTTTAGAAGGAGTGTATTTAAAACTTAAAACTATCCAATTTTGATAAGACAGTAGAACGTTTTATTTCGTCGACTGACTAATTATGGCCGTGACAGGAGTCAATTTAATAAATCTATATATGACTCTGTTGCTCTTTACGTCGTTTGCTGTCGGTAAGTGTACCTTCGTCATTAACATTGCTCCACATTAATACTTAATTGTGTATTATTATGATTTGGTTTTAACCTACTTTTAACCGGGATGTGATTTACCCCACTTTGTCAACGAGACATTATGTTGTTGAGAAACTTTTGGTAAATCGTCCATATTAAATCATATCGGTCAGTATAACGTAAAATGGCCGCGCTGTCGTTAGAAAAAAAATGTTGTGGATTTATTTTGTTGTCCTTTTTTATGAGTTGATCTCCGTAGTGTTAAACGTATGTTGATGTGTTTCAATAAGTGGAACGGACCCGGGGTTGTTATTACTGTTTTGTTTTAATAAGTTTATGGCGCTAATAATAACTATGGTGCTATTACACACGGACACACAACCTCACTGTTTAATATCCAAGTTTATTTGTTTTTTCTTCTCGAGTTTTAACTGTGTGTTAAGGTGTACTGCATTCCCAGACAGGAATACTACTGTTACATCATCCTCTATATCAGTAAAGATGAAGTTGGTTAGTTAGTGCTTTATGCAATAACTACCTGGTCAAAATTAACCCAGTATTTCATTTTGAACAGTTACCAATGGACAAAACAACATAACAAAGGGAGAAAACTCCAGCACAACTCTAAACCAAGATGAGGACAAACGGGGTGAGTCTGGTAAACATGGACTCTAGAAGCTGGGCAACTTATTTAGCATATTTTCTGGGTGGGGGGATGTTGGTGGTTTTTTTTGGCTTTTTTTTTGTTAAACATTTCACTATTTGAATAAAACGTCTGAGGAGACCATAACCTTCCATCACAGCCCAGAGATACTAGTGTGAGATGTACTGTAGTCAAATGCCTTGTTTTGGTCGAGACCAGGGGTGGACAACTTGTGGCTCCCCGGCCCTTTTCAAGTGGTTCCATGTAGCTTTGTCAAAAACAGAATTTTTTTTTTTTTTTTTTACACATTTTGCTGTCATTGTCATAGCCATACCCTCATTCTGATGTTATGCAGTTAAAAAAATATAGACTATACTCCAAACAAATCAAGTCATAGTAATAAAGCTAGACTACTTTTTGGTTTGACACTGAAGGTATTCATCTGTATTCTCTATTGCAAAGAAGTCCTTCACATACCAGTCACTATTTGCTACACAACACAATAATGACAAATTTCACTGTTTTCTTTAGTGTCGTTCTGTAATTTATTAGTGGTTCTGTAAATGCACTGAAAACTTTGATTTATTCTCAACATGTTCCATGTACCAACTAATTGTGAAGAGCTTCTTAAACAGTCACCACTATGAGTTAAAACACGTAAGGATATCTTTTGACTCCAAACAGATTTTTCGTCTACTTCAGTCCTAAAGTTTCTCTTTAGATAGCAAAGCTTCAAGACCCATGTAAAACCTCTCTAAAAGTGCTGAAATTATCCTGCATTAAGCAGCCTTTAACTGCACAGGTCTATTCCTTTACAATAGTTTAATCTAAAACATTATTTAATCTTAGTGATTATTTTGACCTTATAATCTGTGTTTATTAATGGTAAGTGACTGTGTCATTGCCTTTCTTGTACATTAAGTTTAAAATCCCTTCATGACCCTGTTATGTAAACCTTCATTAAACATGGAGGTAAGAGACAGAAGATCTAGAACTTCAAGATTTAACTGATAAAACTCTGTAGAGAGTTTTGGCAGGCTGTGCATTTGGTACCTGGGGCTTCAGTGGGGACTTACTCGACTTAATCCACCTCTGAATACCATCACTATGATGTCACAATTATAGAAACCATCAATACTATACAAAAAAACACAAAATAACAAGGTGTGGCATTGCAGAAACATTTCTCATATTGAGGGTGAATACCATTATTACTAAAGCAAGAAACCCAGTTAAGACAACTCCACCCTCTACACTACAACCACAACCATGCCATGTACATCATCTGGAGCAGTTCACAATCAATATTTATCAAATAACAAGACAAAAACATACAACATTTAAATTAAAAACATCATAGCCTACTCACCAGAGATGCTCATTATTTATAGACCACACCCATCCTCCTGTCTTCACACAGGAAAACTTCAGTGACTCTGTCATAGAGGTGATCTGTGTTCCAGTTCCATCAATAAGTCCTTTTTTATGTCCATGGAGGCCAAGGCTGAGAGTCTCCTCTGTCCAGTCGTATTCCTGACATGAGTTTCTATTCTCTTGAGGACAGAGAATGTCCACTTATCCAGCTAGCTAGCATCAGCGTTGGCCAACCTTTCCTTATGATGTCTGGCTTTTCCGGAAAAATCCACCTTGAAAATGGATTTTTAAGTACTGTATGTCCGAGACCAAATCATTTTCTTCTCCTCCGTTAGCCGTAAAAAATTCTACCTTAAACATCTTCAATTCAATGTCCTTTATTGGCATGAATCAAAAAGAATATTGCCAAAGCTATAACAAATAATAGTTTTGGTCGTACCATCCAATCAGATGAAGGATAAATGCTGATGACATTGGGGGCCAGTTAGCTGGCCCTGTGAGGTGAAACTGAAATCTGATTGGTTAAAAGAACAGTCCTGATGCTATACAGTTAAAGTTATACTAGTGCGTTGACCCGAGGGGATCCAGGTTCTGGATGTGGTAGTTTTTATGCTGTTGTGTATTCATGCATGCTGTACCACATTTGTTCAGCAGTCACTGCCAAAGCGTTCTGGCCATATCAAAGGGCTTGTAAGGCCATTATATTCCAAAATTACTAATATCTCCCAAAATAATGGTCCTATCAACTTGCTGTTTTTGCTAGTCTCTTTCTTGACCAAAAATACATAAGTATGCCAAACTGCAGCAGGATTTTGTGTGAATTTTGTGTGTAGCTGTGTAAACATTAAATGATATTGATCACCCTGCTAAAAACAATCAAGCATAATAAGTCTGACAGGAATTATATCCATTCTGATGATAACAAGGTTGTGAGATTTATAGAATACTTTGACCCCATCCACCCTATTTTCATTCATTTTTTCATCTTCTGAACCCACTTTATCCTCACTAGGGTTGCCTACATATAGAGATGAACAGCCAATCACTCTCAATTTTAGTTTGACCAGTTAACCTATCAGTGCATGTCTTTGGATGGTAGGAGGAAGCCGGAAAACCCATGCAAAAATATCATATCACAATTTTAAAAAAATAAAATCACAATCTTGGGTGACATGGTGGTGGTGCAGTGGATAGCAGTCATGCCTCACAGCAAAAAGGTCCTGGGTTCGATCCCAACACCAGTTGGTGTGGCCTTTCTGTGTAGAGTTTGCATGTTCTCCCCTTGTCTGCGTGGGTTCTCCAGCTTCCTTCCACCATCCAAAAACATGCACTCACTGATAGGTTAATTGATTAATCACAGGTGTGAATGTGAGAGTGATGGTTCTTTGTGTCTGTGTCTGCGATGAACGGGCAACTTGTCCAGGGTGTACCCCACCTTCGCCCTTAAGTAGCTGGGATAGGCTCCAACAACCCTAGTGAGGATAAAGCGGGTTCAGAGGATGAATGAATGAAAATCACAATCTCAATTTTATCACGATTATTTACATCAGGGGTGTCAAACTCAAATACACAGTGGGCCAAAATTTTACAAATTGGTACAAGTTGAGGGCTGGACTGGTTCAATGTTTATTGAAAACTTGTTGAAATGACCTTATTGCACTTATTGAACCTGGAACTAACAAAGCCTGTAAGTAAAACAACATTAATCATTAAATAAATGAAATGATAGATAAATAAAATCAGTTGCATTCATGTCTTATGGCTCTATCTGCAGTTTTTCCAGACTAATTAAGTGAAAACATTTTTCTACAGGCAAAAACAACAGCCAAAAAATAATTTCCTTCAAAGAAAAATCAAATGTCCTGTAGTAGCAAGAGAAGAAATGCAAAAATGAAACTGCATTAAAAACTGAAAATATGTTAAAGCTCAGTTTGCTGCTCTGTGGTGGTCACTGGTCTGAGCCAGGTACTTGGTGTCTCATCTTGAATACAGGTTCGTTGGGGTCAGGATTGGGGTCAGGGTTAGGGTCAGGGTTGGGGTCAGGCTCTGGGCTGAGGAAATCCTCAGGAATGAGTGAAGGTGTTCATCAGTGAGACGACTCCCGTTTGACGTTTTATTTATCATCAAAGAGAGCAGTTGTTCACACAGGTATGTGTGCTGCCAAACATACAGAGCGTTTTTGCCGCTTGGGTGCGCAGCTGGTGCATCGTGTAGTTGATAAAACTGCAGCGCCCACACACTCATGTTTTGCCCTCAGTGTGTCACTACATTGGAACTCAATCAACCTCCATTCGGACGTTTGATGGTGCGCTTCCACGTCGGCTAAAAATGGATTACTGAACGGTTCAAACCTGTTTTTTTGGGTTTCAAAATCGGCAAATCGCTGTGTGAAGTAGGTACGAAGTATGCCGAGTTCTTCAGCAAACTGCATTTAGAGAAATACACGACCCCGCCTCTGAAGCAGCAGGCTGAAGCGCATTAACCTCCTCAGACCCAGGAAAGCCACAGGTTTTTGAGTTTTGGCTTTTTTCAATTAAATAATTGCTTATATTGGAAACATCGTGACGCAACAGTTTTTGCAGATGCATTCTTAAAATTTTTTATGGAATGTCATTTGCGGTGGACAGTTTTTTGGGGTTTTTTGTATAAAGCTGTGAATTTCTTGTCCACATATGTGGACAACAGTGTCTTAGAGGTTAAGGTGTCTCGTCATGTCACACAGAAACACCACTTCCCACTGCAACTTTTTTTTTTATCGGAGCACTGTTGTGTATTTCCGTTTGCTTTCCATTCGCACATGTCGTCATGCAGGAGTGAGTCCCATTCATGTATGGATCTGGAGTCACCGCACGGGCCAATCGACAGCGAGTATGTTAATGACTTTCGCTGTTAGGGACCAAAAAAAAAAAGAGGGTTGTGGCTTTGACAAACTTACTTCACAGGAGAAAATGTTATTCTGTAACTGAACTATGATTCTGACGGGTGTATGTGGGACTGTGTTAACTCTACTGTTCCTCACGTCATTTGCTGCCGGTGAGTTTCCCAGCATTACATAAAAAGTAAACTAATATTATTGTGGCTTTAGTTTTATTTCTAACTAATTTCTAACTTTATTTCTAAACTTTTATTTCTAACTGATATTCCTCGGTGTCAGTGAGACATTCTGATTTAATGACACTTTTGTTCTGGTTTTTTTTTTTTTTCGATGTCAGACGGTCAATGGTTGCGACTGAAGACAGTTGTGGGCTGAGAGAGAGAGAGCGAAGCAGTCATAGCTGAGATGTAGCAGTAGCATGAGTTTTTTTTTTTCTACTTGGTAGTCGGTCTACTAGTAGTTCATACAGGAAAATGGTATTAATATAACCACATGAACATTACATGAACATAACATAGCCAGGGGACGAAATGGACAGGCAGAAATGGTACATCAGTTTACCTAAAGGGCCTCAACACTGTTGGAGTACTCATGCTCAAAGTCGTCCATTACACCTGTTCTCTTCTTAACACTGCATAAATTTTAACATGGAATTGTCTGACAAAATAACATTATTCTTTAAACTTTAAATCTTAACACGCGCACATATAGTACTAGCCTTCTACTAGCATGGGAGCTAATTAGCTTACGGAGGTGCGTATGAATCCTCTCAACCGTTTCCTCTATAACTGTTCCTGCTAGGATGAAGTGGCCCCTTGCTACGCCAGCATCACCTTACACATCTGCATGTGACAGTTTTCTAAGATGCGATACACACGAAACTTTGGATCGTTTGTGAAAACGATCCACCGGTTGACGGTAGTTTAAGTCTGTCAGCCGCCATCATGCCGCTACTTCCGTTTGTGTCCCGGCTCTAGTGCGCATGTGTTAGCGTCTCTGAGCTTTTTTTTTTGTGTGTGTGTCTCTGAGCTACTTCAGTTGGCAATGGTGATCGTGATGGTGATACTTAATGCCTTTATTTATTTCCTGTTATACAAAATAATGCGTAAATATTAAGAATACAGTACGTTATTAATATTATAACATGAACATTACCTGAGCAGAACATAGCCAGGGGACAAAATGGACAGGCAGAAATGGTACATCAGTTTATGTAAAGGTTATAAGTATTACATAGATCAGTGGTTTTGATAGCTTTTTTATTTTCAAAATATTGAATGCTTGAAATGTACTATTTTAGCTCAGATTTAAAGATTAAAAAAGAAGTTTTGTGATGGAAGAACTTGAATTTATGAATATGATATTTTGCTAGAAACAGAATTAGATTGATGATGTAATACTGATCTGATTTGATAGCAGAATATGAGAAAAAACCAAACAATGTCTTTGCATAAGAGAAATCAGAATCAATATTTTGACAAATTAAAAAACAGACATCTTGCCAGAAAACGCTTGAGGGACAAACAAGGGACAAGACCAAAACAAGCGATATATGCTTTCTTCCAAGTGATTGCAAAAAGAGAAATCCACACTGATGTCCTTTTTGTATCTTCATAGAAACATCTTGCAAAGATAGAAACGATAAATTATTTTGAGAGAAACTTCTTTAATCTTATTTATAATTAAATATTTAGAGGGCAGACACCAGATTTTCTTCCATTTCAGGTCTGGAATAAGGTTTTTCTAGTAAGAAAACACAATTAGAACACAGACAACATTTTTTGTGGAATAAACTCTGTAAATTGCGGTTGTTTAATTTGTTTTTGCCAGAAAAACAAATTTGGCGTGATGGTGATATGTCGTTTAGCATTGGATACGCACCATGACGTCACTTAGGGCCGGTTGACTAGTAAAGCCGTTGCAGCCCTGTAGAGCAGTACATGTTGTGATACTGTTTCTGGTTCTTTTTCACAGTTGACATATATGCCCATGTTTCTAACACTTTTATATAATGTCTGTTTCTCAACAGCCTCTCCAAAACAGCATGTAGATGCAGTAGAAGGTGGCACCGCCTTATTAAAGTGTTCTGTGGGGCGCAGTGTGGAGAATTTAACAGTGGAGTGGTACAAGGAGGGGGCGGAAAGGAAAAGGATAGTCCACGTTTATAGACACAAAAATGACTGCCGTGACATGCAGGAGTCGGAGTTCAGAGGCAAGACCACCCTCGACCATGAAGGCTTGAAAAAGGGAATTGTGTCCCTGGAGCTTCGGTCTGTCCAACTGAACTTCAGTGGACAATACATCTGCTTCAATCCCCCTCTGGAAATCCTCTGTAACATAACCCTCAATATTGGTAAAGATGATTTCAGTTGACTGTATACAAGAATGACCTGATAAGATGTTTACTGTGTCAAAGTTAAACCAGTATCTCATTTTGAACAGTTTCCAATGGACAAAACATGACAAAGGGAGAAAACTCCAGCACAACTGGACCTGCAGGTGAGGACAACCAAGGTGAGTCTGGTAAATAATGACTGTAGAAGCAGTGCTGTTTATTTAGCGTATGTCATCAACCAAGCTTCATGAAACTCAGAGTTCCACAAATTTTATCATAAACTCATCATAATCACCCCATAAACTTTTTGAAACCTGAGCAATTGAAACACAGCCTCTTTAACAATTTCCACTTGCAAATTTGCAAATGTCTAGTGCCATATCTTGTCTTTGTTGAATATATGTTTTGCTTCTTTCCACTTTTGTTGATTCCTTTTCTTCAGGTCATTGTCTGTTTTGTGGAAGTACCTTATTTTAGTTTTGCGAGTATGGTTAAATGGATGGGATAGTTACCAGGCTAGAAATCAGTGCGTGCTTTCAGTCGCAAAACAGTAATGTGATGACGGGATTATACCGGCACCAGCGGCGTCTTTAACCACACACAGTTTACCGTCATATGTGGAATAGAAAATAAAGTATAAACCACACAATGGACAGCAACGTTTGGTTAGAGTCACAGAGCAGAGATCCACCAGGTTAAAATTAGAAATAGAAATGTACTCCCCTCAGTGTATTTAGATGCAGATTGTTTTTTTTTTAACTCTTTATTTAGTTTTGTTTTTTGATATGATTAAACAAACAAAACAGAAAAAATGAGGCAGAAATAATCATGCAGTTGAGTGTGCACTGTCCATATCTTTGAACAATGTCCATTTCCTCCATTTTTGGTCAAAGTCACCTGCTTTGACTCGCAGATAGAAAGTCATTTTCTCCATACTGTATATCTCGTCCATAATGTCCATCCATTGTCTTTGGTTTGGAGCATCACTTTTTAACCAATTTCTAGTGATGGCCTTTTTATTGGCTACAGTCATTATTTTGAAGAGGTACGTGTCTTCTTTCATAATTAACCCTTCTGGGATCAGTGCCAGAAACAGAATCCGGGGATCCCTGGGAACCTTATCATTTAAAATGTCCTCCAGAATTCTGATAATATTGTCCCAAAACGGCTGTATTTTGACACAAGATGCAGATTGTTTTATGTCCTTAGCAGTGCAGTTGTGATAAAACGATGAAATTCACACTTTATATGGGAGAGGCTGCACTAAACTTCATATCTTTTCTGATCTCCTTTCAGGTCATCAAAACAGGGATGTTGCCATAGGTGTCGGGGTTGCCATCGTTTTGCTTATCTTTGTCATCGGTATCCTGATCAAACCCAAGTTACGTAAGTTCGTAAATTAGAAAAATCATGTCTTGCAGCTGTTTTCTCTCATAATTTACAAAATAGTTTTTCTAAATTTATCTTGCCATTTTTATTTGACTTAAACTGAATGGAAGAGCTTCATCAAAAAGGGGAATTTGATACTAAAATTGTAGCTTTGAAAGGTTCACTCACCCATATTAACCTAATTATTTAGACCACGTCTGGTCCTAAATCCCAAATCTAAGGTGATATTTGCCTTCTCACAAATCAATCTATTGTTTGTATTGGATTTTGTTCACCATCACAGTGACGTCTCATTAACCAGGGCCCTGAACTGAACACCCAAGTGATAAACATCCCTAAGTTTAGTTGTTAACCTCAGTTTTACAATCTGTTTTCACAGGACGTCAGGAAGCAACGAGCATAATCAACAGAGAACCAGTTCGTGCTCCTGAATACCAACCACCAAAGGATGTCGTTATCACCTTTGAGCCCCAGTCCAGAGAGACAAATCAAAGCACCGTAGAATCTGAGTAGAATCTTTATCCATGCTGAAAGCTGCACTTTTTTCAACATTACATCATTAGGGCCCGAGCAGTGGCCATGCAATGGCCGCGAAGGCCCTATTGTAATTGTAATGTTTATTATTATTATTA
>JAPQRQ010000001.1:19834083-19845137 GCA_037367365.1 Apogon talboti
AGTACCCGGAGAGAACCCACGCAGACACGGGGAGAACATGCAAACTCCACACAGAAAGGCCCCACCAACTGGTGTTGCAGTGGGTAGCACGAGTGCTACCCACTGCACCACCGTGCCGCCCCTATTACTGTATGAAGCTTCATTACATCAAGGCTAACCAGGTAATAATTTAGGACCCAGCACACTTCTCTTACTTTAATTTTGAGAATACATGAGTTGAAGTATGTTGAAGTAGGGTTTAACATCCAAATGTATAACAAGTATAGGTACATTTCCAACTAATACTGTTGTGTAAACATGAGGAACAGTGTGATGGTTCCTGTTTTTGCATTTTCAGCAGTAGGAGCAGAGTACCTCAACTAGTGGCAAAGGTCTGAGGAGCCAAAATGTACAGTGAGGGTTTTTATGCATTGAGAGGGCTGTTTTAAATATTGTTCCTGTTTTTGCAAATTAAATTATAGTGAATTATGAAGTAGATCTGGTAATATTCCTTTGGCGTAAGATACATTCTCCAATTAATTCTCAAAATTTCACATTTTGACCCAAGACTGTATATGTAAAACTACAACCAAGCAGCATTTTCGACTTAATTTTAATTTATAAGTGACTCAAATTTAGTAAAAGTTTCACTACTTTTATTCTGGAGGAGATTTTTTGTAGAGAATAATGTAGTTTTTAAAAGTATATGTCAACAGTTCTACTCGTTTGACGTTTGATTTTATGAAGGTATTGTCTTATTTTGGGAAAAACTACAATAATTTCCGTAAATATTTGTTGTGTTAAATGCTGACGCAACCAAACAACGCTGAATTTCCCGGCAAAATGACGTTCCGCCCAAACAACGCTGACTGAATCTCCCGCCACAGACAGGGGTCTGCAAAGTAATACTGACGTAATATCCGCTTGAGGATTAGCCAATAGGAGCTGCTCGTCGCTGATGCGGACCAATCGGAGAGCAGAAGCGGGAAACACAGCTGATCCAAGACGGATTTGGCGCAAGTCAGTTCAGTACAGTTTGACGAGGAAGACGGACTGAAGAGGATTTCTGGACAAGATAAAAGACTCCAGGCTCAAAGGGAAAGGACTTCATTCATTTTTTTCTTGGTTTGAAGAAGGTAAAACTCCAAAATCGCTACGCTTTATTTGATGCGTTAAAGCTAATTTATTCCTGTTTTCTGAGGCAAAATAACAATTCACATCCATTGAAAGTTAGGTTACTGTTAGTTCGCCGCGAAAAACACTTCCATTTACTTCTTTTTCGTGTAATATATCATTAAATGTTTTCGGTAACAAACAGGATTACCCATTCTGGATATGTAAAACTGCATAACTTGGTTATATTTGAGCCAAAACGAGCTCACTCGCGACCAGACGTCATGTGTGTTGGCGCCATTTAACAGCCGCGTTGCATTGTTGACTTAAATTAATATTAATGTAATGTAACACAACTTTATCTTCAACTAGATCACATATAAAAGAGTCAAGGTACAATTTATGGCTAATCAGATGTTTGCATGTGAGAAGTTGTATCGAAGAACATAATAAAATACTGCGTACAAGCAGATGGGTTCACTTTTGTCTTAATCTGACTTATACACGGACAATGAGACACCAATACTGTGTAGAATATTAAGACTGAGTGATATGTGTCTTAAGTTCATCTATGCATCTACCACACTGAGATACAATAGAGATTTACGTTTTTGGCAATCTAGTTTAGTTTATCAGCATTATCCTTCATTACTGTGCGGAAACCAACATTAGGGTTGTTGGTTTAGTAAGGTTCTAAACCAGTGGATAATTTCAATACATGTCAGATGTTTCTGAATATTTTATTTGTGATTTTTTTCAAGAACAAAGTTGCAGTTACAGACTGACAAGACAAAGTCAAATCATGGACTCACAATGACCGGGCACAAGAAAGTGGGAAAAATACATAAATAGATAAGGATAAAAACAAACAACAAAACACATTAGTTCAGTTTTTTTTTGTATCTTTAAGGCTGTGCACATACTTTCTGTATTTTCTTCTTGTAAATGAAGAAAAGGGAATGAGAAATAAATATGTATGCTCATTTAAACCCTGAAAAAACTACAAAGGTAAAGGTAGAATAAGACTTCTGCACAGTAGTGTACATTGTTTTTGTACATTAAAGTTAAATGGTACGTCAAATAGTAATTCATACACACAATGTCTGGAGTTTGTATGAATGGATTGTGTTCATGTTGTGTTCAGGTAACACACAGGATGCCCAGTACTCGCTCTCAAGGCCGAGACCAGCCCACGCTGCAGTTTCCCCGCCGTCGATCCTGCAGGACGCCTGTCCGAACCAAGACGTCCAAGGTGGAGAAGTCTCCGGCTCCATCACCAGCCAAGTCTGAACCCCAGTCCCCGGTTTCATCTCTGCCCCGGATCAAACCACTCTCCCCAAGACATCAGACCAACCAGCCCGTCGTACTTTCACCCAGGCGCCTCGCAGAACAGCCCAGTCCTTTGTCACCCAGACGTCCTGCTGCTCTGCAACCGCCATCCTCTCCAAACCTCCAGCCCCGACTTCCTCTGAGCCCCCGAAAACGCACAGGTAAAAAAGAAACCAGTGTCGGATAAAGTACTGGAAAGTCCCACTTGAGTAGAAGTACAGGTACCCTACCAAAAAATAACTGGTAGAAGTGCAAGTCACAAACTGATGTACTACTCAAGTTAAAATATTTAAGTATTGAGTATTTACTGTACTTAAGTACAGTATATCAAGTAATCCACAATTAAATGTACTCAAGTTAATGAAAGCAGAAGTACAAGTAAATATTAATAACAACCAAATAGTCAGAATTTTGAATGTTACGCTGCTGCTCACATCAGCAGGTCACTGACAGGTTGAGTGTGGACTTGTTTGCATTGCCGTTCTCCCCAATGACAAATCAGCTTCCTGATTTTGCTGCAGTCACTGGTAATCTTAGCAGTGAAAACACCAAATTTCCATTAATTTATTTTTTGTAATGATACTGTGTATTAAAAATGTATGGGAGTAGAAGTATGCAGTTGAGTTAGGAAATGTAGTGACGAGAAAGTAAAGAGAATAAAAATACTCAGTAAAGTACAACTTCTCCCAAAACATACTTGAGTACAGTAATGAAGTATTATTACTTCATTACTATACAACACTGAAAGAAACTGTACTTGGCGGACATGTTGGTGTTTCACAGACGTAGTCCAACTATGATCAGACACAAAAGGGGTTGAAGAATAATGTCTGGTATTATAGTCGGACACGTTGAGGGACAGGGTGTCCGCGGGGTCTTAAAAAGTCTAAAATCCAATAATTTGAATTTAAGGCCTTAAAATGTCTAAAATTCTCTTAAAATCTCATAAATGTCTTAAATACAATTTTAAAAGGTCTTAAAAATGTATTAACTTCACTTTTGTTTAAAACAAATGCGTAAACTTCAGTCTTGCTTTGAAATTTTTGGATTTTTGAAGACACTATTATACTTTTTTTGCCAGTATGGATGTGAAATGGGTCTTAAATTGTATTCATTATGGTCTTAAAAAAGTCTTAAATTTGACTTGTTGAAACCTGCAGAGACCCTGGAGGGAGAAAGGTTTTTGTATGTGAAAAAAAGACAAATGCATTACTCTTATATGAATGGGTAAGACATGGATTACAAAGACACTAAACCTACTGAATAATAAAAATAACTTTTTTCACGTGTCATAACCATCAATCCATAAGAGTTCTGCAATAATTCTCTAAACTGTTGCTCGTTTCTTTGAAGGGGATGATAATGGCTGTAACCTCGGTGCTACTCCTCTCGGGTCGCCGCCAAAGCAGAGTAAGCTGACGCTGGCCTCGCCACGAAGGCTCGGCTTTGATGAGAACTCACCATCGTTGGCCCGACGTCAGCTGGCTCCACCTTCGCCACAGCAGCCACTCTCTCCCTCCTCCACACTGTCTCCAAGGCGCCAGGAAACACCTGCACGAAGTCCAGCCCGACGAAACTCAGAAAAGAAGCCTCCAGTTGTTCGACTCTTTGCAGAAAGTAAGAAATCTCCCAGCACTCTGATGGGACTTGTTTACTGCAGTACAGACGACCTCCATTCAGTCCTGGTTGATCTCAAAGTGAGGATGCGTTTTAATCCTTTATAGGTCACTCATAGAAATACTCTGAAATTCAAAATGTCAACCTTAGTGTGCTATTGGAGGACATAACAAGACTATATTACTTTTGTGAAATTTTCAATGTGAAGTTACCATATTTGGTTCCTTGCCCATAAGTGGCAAAAAAAAAATATATAAGTGTATATATATATATATATATATATAATACAATAAAAACACATGTGAGGTGAAAGGAACATGTATTTTAGAACATTAGACCAACATAAGTGCTGATCCAGACACCTGTCGTCAACATTCACATTAACCCTTTGAACATCAGTACTTAGATTAGTACCATTACTTCATGGTACCTAACAAAGCAGGTACACTCACTGTTCATGCAGAGGTGGACCTTACAGACCCTGTAGACCACATTGGACCTGGGGTTGGTGATTCACTGTCCTCACTGGAACTGTTACTGTCACTCTTGTAATAGGTGTGCAGAAATGACCAAAATGAGTCACTTGCCTGATAAAGGGTTAATTGTCTGTCCGCTCCTCTCCTTCACCAGAGTCTAGATTCCAGGGTGTGAAGCAGGCCCTCCACACCGCTGTCCCTGAACGCCTCTTGTCCAGGGAGGAGGAGCGGGCGTCCATTCGCTCCTTCCTGGAGGAGAAGGTCCTGCAGCAGCAGCCGGGCAGCCTCTACATCTCTGGAGCTCCAGGAACAGGGAAGACGGCCTGCCTCAACTGCATCCTGCAAGAGATGAAGGTAAACAGAGCTTCATGCACATCTGGACCATGTGGTTCAGGAAACTGGGATTCATGGAGCATTAGTGACACCTAGTGGAGAGTTGAATTCACTGTTCGCATAACTCAGTGCCTGTTAATACTGGGTGCAGAGTCACCAGGAGCTCTGTCAACTGTAGAATATCCCACCAGAGAACTACATATGGAGCACAACGCCAAATGAAGGTACATTGATAACAAACTTCGGAAAATTCACAGCAGAAAGGTTCAGAATTAGCTGAAAGCAAGATAAGAATATACCCACTTCTAAAATGTATAACGTGTGTTTTATTTATCGGGCTTGTTTTATTTTTAATTCTTTGGGGGTGTGAATGTGAGTAGGTTTTTATATTGTTTGTTTATGCTCCTTTATACTCTATGCATTTTTATATTATTGTTTATACTGTAAATGTATTTCTCTGTTGAAAAGTCCAAAACAGGACATGAGTTGTAAACTAACTCAATGCCGTACACTCTTTATGCAGAACATCAGACGTTCTATACGTCCACTATGGATCACTGCAATGCTCCTGATAGATAAATAAATGATTAAACTATGAAAAATATTTATACAACACAATACGAGCCATATTTCATTTTTTTAAGAATTGGAACAGACTGGATAAAAACCCAATAGCAGTAGCAGCTGTATTAAGTCTGACTCGGTTGGTTTTTCTGAAGTTAGTTCACTGTCAGAAGTGGTTTACAGGTTTAAAGCTGTTAAACATCAATCTTTCATATAATTTAGACTTCTGTTGTCCTATGTGTGGTTCGTAAGAGTGCATGTCAGCATAAGTAAATATCTGTTTTAAAGTTTACATATTGTTTTTTTTTTTTTGACATGTTACCTTTTGTAAAAGTACATTTTACTACAAAAAAGTTACCAGTATCCCTGCTGTTGTGAAACACTGCAGGTTTGTTTCTTGATGACTATTAAATCTAGCTTCTTAATAATTAATACTCTTAATTAATGACCAGTTCAAAGACATGAAAATTGTCTGACTTCAATAGATTTTGACATCTGGAGTCCTCGTTGTGTCTACGTATACTTCTCTGCACGTCTTTGTGTATTCGGTGAGTTTGACCAGTGTTGTCTTTCCCATCAGGCCGAGCTGTCTTCAGTGCAGACGGTGATGGTAAACTGTATGAGTCTGCGGAGCTCCCACGCCATCTTCCCGCTGCTATCCGACAAACTGCGAGCGTCCGGCGGACAGAACGGTCTGCAGAGGCTCCTGACGTCTCCGGGACCCTCAGTGTGAGTAACATCCACAGTGATGGAGCGTTTCATAAACAGACAGGGTCTCTGGAGGCTGACGTGTATTCATTTGAGGATGTGTCCTACACTACTGTATATGGACAAAAGTATTGGGACACATTGAATTCAGGTGTTTCTTTTCTAACAGGGGTCTGGGATACAAAACAATAATGACAAATGTCATAGTATAATTTTATATTGGAATAAATATCATTGCATTAGTTAGTTTGGTTTAATTTCTCTTCGCTTCCAAAATGCTTCAGAGATGGTTTTTATTTAATTTCTGTTATTGATGGTTTTTTTTAATCTATGACTGATTTTAAATGTTCTTCTTCTAAATCTCTAAAATATTACTCATGCTCTGACTGTACATAATAGTTTGATGCCACAACTAACCATCTACCTTCTTCACAAGAAAAATCTCCCATTAAACTTCGAGGAATTTATTTGACTCAAATCAGCATGAACTGTAACCGTGTGTCCCAATATTTTTGTTTATATCACAAAGCAGGATGTGTGTTAGGACGGTTGCTGGTAAAACCTGCCTGTTCCTGTTTGAGTGGATGTGACTTATGGTGACTCCGTCCTCTTGTTTTTCAGGCTGTTGGTTCTAGATGAGATGGATCAGCTGGACAGTAAAGCTCAGGACGTCCTTTACACCATCTTTGAGTGGCCGTACCTGCCCAAATCTCGCCTCTGTCTCATCGGTAAGAGGCGACTGCCGTTGATAAACTTTGTAAAAGTTGCAGCTTTAATGACATTAAAGTCTTGTCCTTCACTGAGCCCGTTTACATCCACGCTAATACTCCGATCATTATCTGATTTGTGGAGTCATCAGATTATTCAAGTCATCATATAAACAGTATAATCCGATCTGTGGTCATGATAAATCAGATTAACACACCTGGGTTTGTCTTTGTGCATGTATACAGGTTAATCATCACAATCATTTTTACATTTGCACATTGGGGGCGGTAGAGCGGGCCGACCAATAACCGAAGGGTTGGCGGTTCGAATCCCGCTATGTCCGAGTCATGAGCTGTTGTGTCCTCAGGCAAGACACTTCACCCACCTTGCCTCCAGTACTGCTACTCAGACTGGTGTATGAATGCGTGTGAATGTTTGGTGGTGGTGGGAGGGGCCGTTTGGCATGAATTGGCAGCCACGCTTCCGTCAGTCTGCCCCAGGGCAACTAAACATAGTTTACCACCATCAGAGTGTGACTGTGAGAGTGAATGAATAATGGATTCATTGTACGCGCTTTGAATATGCGTTAATAGAAAAGCACTATATAAATCAATTTATTATTATTATTATTATTATTATTATTATGTGGAAAAACAATCAAAATCATAGAAAACAGAAGTTGCATAGTCAACTGTGAGCGGAAGAGAATAACAGGAAGTTTAATTCTACCATCACTAAGCATGTACGAACTCTGAAAGAAATCCAATAATGGACTGAAACGTCCAAACCAGGGTTTATCAGTTATCATATTTGTGAAGAGCATGTAAACGCATCAGATCTGATTATTACACTTATCTGATTACTACTAGTCATCGGAGCTTTATGGTCATGTGAACGGGGTCATTGTCTGAGTTACTCATGGTGAACTGTGTGGGGGACGTTGCAGGTATTGCCAACGCTCTGGATCTGACGGACCGCATCCTGCCCCGGCTGCAGGCTCGGCCTCACTGTCGCCCCCTGCTGTTGAACTTCCCTCCATACAGTCGACAGGAGCTCACAGCCATCGTACAGGACAGGCTGGCCCAGGTACCAAAAGAACACCCCCACCCCCCCATGCTTCTTTATTTCCGTCGTCAGCTTTATAGTAAATGAGGCCAGTTCCTTCATACATTCTTTGATGAAGTTGAGGTTGGATGAATGTAACTGTGTGTCGACCCCTCAGGCGTCGGCTGAAGGCATCATGGACGCCTCCGCAGTTCAGTTTTGCGCCAGGAAAGTTTCTGCAGTTTCAGGGGACGCCAGAAAAGCTCTGGACATCTGCAGGTAAATATAATAGTCAAATAAAAATCCAACTCTATAAGAGTCTGTTTTTTTTTTTTTTCACTCTGAATAGGCATTAAAAGATGTTTCTTTGATTTTTCTTTCTGAATGTGTTTATTTGAGCTCTAGTCCAACATTTTGTGCATTTTTACTGATGAAAGACTGGATGTATTCAGTAAAGGTCACCTTTTTTTGTGAAAAGGTGCATTTGTCCTACAAAACTTCTAAATGTTAAACATTGTTTGCTTCTACACCTGTAGATGATCCAAAAAGACTCATTTCCACATACATGCTGCAGAATGCTGCAGTTGGCTGTTACAACAGAAAACAACCGGCTGATTGAACTCCTCTCTTCTCTTTTTCAGGCGAGCGGTGGAGGGTGTCGAGGCTGACGAGCGAAAGAAAGGGTCTGATTTAAACACTGAAACTAAAGGTGAGTCGGCTGTGATTTATCCTCCACTTATGCTGCCTTCACATGCTATTGGGAAGACGATCCTTTCAATTTATCGTAACCTGCTACTTCTGTAAAACAGTTTTAGACGTGTTAATTCACCTCCTACTATGTTTTTTGTTTTTACAAATTGTGTATACTATAAATGTGCAAAATCATCAGCTAACAGCAGCACAACGTTGATAAAAGCGTTGTTTATCATTTGCGATGAATCCGTCGTTGCTCTCCACCGTGTGGAAACATTCAAAGGTTGTTTTCATCTCGACAGCTCATGGATCAAACTTATTTTTTTTTCCCAGTTCTCCAGAGGTAAATAGGATGTGAGGGGGCGTTCATGTGCAATTTTCAAGTTTGTAACTAGTATTTACCACAATTCTCATAGCACGTGAAGGCAGGACCAGTCTATAGTCTGAGGCGTTGAACCGACACCAGTGGGGGTTTTATTCACGCTGTCTGTCTGTCTGTCTGTCTGGTTGTCACAGCGCTGCGGGTGAGCGTTCCTCAGGTGGCTCGGGTTCTGTCGGAGGTCTACGGCGATCGCATGGCGTCTCAGAGCGAGGGAGAGAGTTTCCCTCTGCAGCAGAAGCTGCTCGTCTGCTGCCTGCTGCTGCTCATACGTAACGGAAAGAACAAAGAGGTCGGCCTGGGGAAGGTGAGAGGAACGGCTGCAATATTTACAGGCTGATTTACAACTGGGAGGCACATGCATTGACCACAGAGTAGAAAGAAGTGTTAACATGAAATTAACTCAGGGATCCATACTGGAAAAGGCTGATTTATTGACTCAGAAATTCTGCCTAAATGTTTTTCAGGATTTGTTTCAGAGTGAACAGAGTGAAGTGGAATTGTATCTAGTACAGGGGTGTCAAAGTCATTGTAGTCCAGGAGCCACATTCAGCCCAATTTGATCTGAAGTAAAATACTATTTATTATAACTTATAAAGACGACTACAAATGTTTTCTCCTTGTTTTAGTGCAAAAAAGTAAAATTACAGTATGAAAATGCTTATATTTACAAACTATCCTATTACATTGTTTTCATAATGCAATTTTACTTTTTTCTCACTAAAATAGACACTAAAATTTGGATTATTTCTAAGTTGTTATGATAGTATTGTAATGTTCTGGCCCACTTCAGATCACATTGGGCTCTGTGTCGCCCCTGAGCTAAAATAAGTTTGACAGCCCTGATGTAAATAATCTAGAAAGCCTCTGTTTGAGCAGAGATGATGTTTGGGTCAGTCTATAAGGTGAATAATAAAGCGTCTTTACCGTGAAGTGAATGAACGGACACCTGTTTTTGATCCAGCTCCATGAGGTCTACAGCCGGCTGTGCACTCAGAGGCAGGTGGGCGGAGTCGGGCAGGGGGAGTGTCTGTCGCTGTGCAGTCTGTTGGAGAGTCGAGGAATCTTCGCCCTGAAGAAAGCCAAGGAGGCTCGACTCACTAAGGTACAGACGACACCGCGAAAACGGCATTTATTCACAGCAGTAAAGACAAACATGTACAACAAACCAAAAGAATTTAAGTGTTGGGTATTTTTGGTTCATAGCTACACAATATGAGATTTATTGGCAACAAGTAATGGAATCAAAATACCCTTTAATTTCTAAACTTTTTGTTATTATGAAAGATAATTTTAGATGTTTATTGCATAATACAATGTACATCACTATGATAAAAGGTGAAAAAATAATCCTGAGTATATGTATTCCTGTAGATAGGTGTTCCAGTCATAAGGTGCTGTGCTGAAAAAATTTGAAAATGACCCTTAAAAGTGCTTGAATTTGACCTTGAAAAATGTGTACGAACCCAGAGTTAAATATCAGCCTCTCAGTTCTGGAACTTGGAGACTAGTAGTTACTATGGTATCAATTCTGTATCTTTATGGATCAGCGTCAAAAGTTTGAGCTCATTAATTTATAGTTGTGTTTCATATACATACATATACATTCATGTGCAGTTTTTGTAAAGAAATGCGAAATTACAGTAGTGATCTGACAGGTTTGTGTTTGGCCCTGTAGGTTCATCTGAAGATCGAAGAGAAGGATGTTGAAAACGCTCTGAAGGATCGAACTCTTCTCGGCAGCATCTTGGCTGCAGGACTGCCCTGATTTATCTACGTTTATTTATTATGTTTATATCTGCTTGTCAAGCTGAGCGTGTCGGTCATGATTTTTTTTTTTTTTTAAATACACAGTTTTTATTCTCATTTTTGCTGAGAACTTGTTTAATTTTTGCAGATGTTTACAAAAAGTTCATTATTTTTATTTTTTTTTCCTCATGCTGATGAAACCCAGTTTTGAGTCAATGATGAATCTGTACATCAGTTATGAAATGACAGCATTTGTTTCAGTTTGGAGATTATTATATACTATGAATAAACAAATGCACAGACCTTTTTAATTTTTTTTTGTGATGTTTCTTCATTTTCCCTCATTTGAATCACAGCCCACA
>JAPQRQ010000001.1:19846776-19863173 GCA_037367365.1 Apogon talboti
CGGCAAACATGCATTTATTAGTGTTTAATATATCCCTAACTGAGGGGCATATTTGCTGCTTAAAAATATGATGTAAACATGTCTATCAAATGATACTGCGCGTCTTTAACCTTTCCATATCTGGGTGAGCATATTTTGCACACTGCTCTTCATGTTATAAAAGGTCACATTTCTCACAATTTGTATTTGGTCAGAATTCAAAAGTTCATTTTTGCATAATTTTTCAAATTCTTTGCAAACATTGTAAACAATAGAAAATTGTGACACAAACACCCTTCTCCAAAGTGAGGAGAAAAAAATGCTTTGGCACATTTTAACTTAACATTTGACGTGGTATAAAAAATAAAAATGAAAATGAACCAATATTGCTGTTAATCCTTGACATATGCCAGGCTGCCAAAATCCAAAAAGTAGTAATCCAATTTTTATGTAATATATTGAAGAGAGAAGTTTTTTTCCATTAAACTTTTTTTTTATATTACAAACTTGGCATTTTAAGGGTTAAAAAATATGACAGTTATTGAGTATTTGGTATTTTTGGTTATGACTCAGGCTGATGAAATACCAAAAAAAATTAAAAACAAATTGTATGAAAAAAAAAAATTGACATTACTGTAACACTGCACAGGTTATGTGCTTTTGGTGGTTAGGAAGGACGTCTCTGGGCGTGATATTGGGATAAAATACATCAAAATATAAGCGATCAGTTAACAGTAAAGTAAAGCAAAAGGTAAAAAATAAAACCACTTGACGTGACTCCCATGATCTGGGCCCCACCTCTGGGTCAAACCCCACCAGCTGAAGAAGCCGCATTTTGGAGGAATTAGAAAAAACAAAGTAAATAACAGTAAACTTAAGACTTGATCTGAAGGTGTTTTTTGAAGACTCCTAGCTTGTATAACAAAATAATAATCCCATTTTAAGTATGAAACAATAAATTTAATCAGGTTTTAAACTCTTCAATAAATGAAAAGTTATTTTCCATTCTGTGACTGTTTTTTACCCAGATGGCTGGAGTCCTTGAGGATTCCTGAAATGTCTTTAGAACTGATTCAAATGTCTATTCTGTTGGATGTGTAATGTCTTTTTTTTTATTAGATATGATTGTATTTTAAGGTGATACTCAATAGAACAGACCCAGGCAGATATTAATACAATCCAAAACCGTTTTTGAAAATTAAAATGTATATGTTTATGTTAATGTTTGCTAGCCCCAATTTGCTTAAAAGCACAAACCTTGATTAAACTAAAACTTTAATGCAGGTCTGTTTGTTGAACACAGTCATCTTTTCTGATGTTCTCTAGTGGCCGTTGTGTCTAAAAACCTTAAACCAAAGACTCCCAAATTTTACTGGTTGCATCAAAATGACTGACTCTAAATAATGTTCCCAGAATCTTAGGGAACAGTAATGAAATGGATTTAAATAAAAAGGTTGTAGAATACACTGTAGTGAATGGAAAGCCTTTTGTTTAAAGTGTAAATGTGTCAGTGTTTCAGAGGAGGGTTAAAGACGACAGTGACCGCCTCTCTGATGAGATTAAAGGGTTAAAGCGTCAGCTCAGAGGGATTTATGGACCTGTAGGAAATCTGAAGTTTAAAGCAGCTGCTTCTTCAACAGTTAGAGGGGAGGAGGAAGTTATACATGGAATATTTCACTGAACCACCTTGAACTTCACCCGCTGTGGTATTGTTACTGGGGGCTCAGACAGCTATTGCTCTTTAGCTCATTTTCGTCACCGTGCTTCTCCACCTGATGGTTGTTTAAGAAATGAGAAGCTTCTCAATGCAGAATTTGATGTAACTGAAATATTATATATTATATTATATAATAATATATAACACTTTGAATTAGTTAAGCCTTAGTAGTGATTATTTTTCTTGGTTTTTTTTGGGCGTGCAGTGTATAATACAGATAATTTGGAGCAGGAAAAAGCCCCTGATAAAGATGCAGCGCTGTTGGAAATTCACAATTTTTTTTTTTTTTTTTAACTTTTACCACAAACATTCAAGACAAAGTTAATACATGAAAATGACACTCAACAAAAAAGACACAAATATAATCTATTCAATCATGATTTTATTCAAATATCTTTTATTCACAGCAAAGCCTTAAAAGTGGATGAAAATATATACTGTGCATGTTTTCAAATACAAATACAGTGACAAAAATGTAAACAGAGGTGGAAAATATGTTTAAATATCCAGATGTACGATACACATTTTATATAACCTTATGCATCGTGAGGAGAAAACAGCAAGCAGGTCCTTCTCCACACGTATAGCTTATGTATAGACCTTTATATATTTTATTCTTTAATTCAATAATCCAGTGAATAACAGCTTGAATACTTTCAGTGATTGTCTTAACATTCAAATCGACTCCAAACTCAACGTATTGGTATAAATAAATAAATAAATAAGCACATGGATTATCTAAAAAAAAAAAAAACAAACAGTTTTTGTAAATATCATTTTTAGAGCAAAGCATGTTTAGTTTTTGTCTGAATATGTTAGATTTTACTGTAAAAGTAAGAGCATTTTTTGAGACTGTCATTAAAACTTAAAAACAAGGTAATAGTTAATACAGGAAAACATTCAGATGGTGGCCTAGAAGGACCAAATCTGTCTATTTAACTTATCTGGTGTTTTGGTTAAATCAGAAAATAAAACCACTGACAGGAAGTTTTATTTTGGGTTTTCTGGGGGTTTTTTTTAGCCAAAATAGGATTAAACAAACTGAATCTTGTTACTCAGTTCATGATCAGCGACGTTGTTTGAATCTGGATTTAACTGTTGGAAACGATCCGATTTTTCCCATAATTTTCCCTTAAAATGAACAGAAACAAACCAATAAAAACCAAACACAAACGATAACAGTTCATCAGCAGTTGTTCACATTCAAAGTGATGAGATTCAGCCGGCGTGAGATAAATAACAGTTCTGAGTAAGTTGACCTGCGTTGGGTTTTTCAACCATGACCGAACATTTACGTGTGAAAGACAACTCGTAAAGACACAGAATTAGCCCTCGGGTTTAGTCACGGGACGCGACGTTGACATCACCGTATTTTTTACCGTTTTCTACTTCACATTAAATAATCAGAGACCAACAACACAAACTCGACGACACTGAAGCCAGTTTGCACTTCCCTCACAGCATTTACATCATTTCCTGGTTAAAACGAATACATTTAGCATCTAAATACCCACCATTGATTGAAAAAAAAAACCCAACAAAACAGCAGCCAGGCATGGAATGAGGTGAAGAAATGCACTAATAGCTAAGTCTATACTCTTGTAAATGTTCTCTTTTTCTATTGTATTCCATCACTGTTTACAGCTTTGGAAATAATCATCACACCAAAGTGACAAAGTAGTGAAAAGTCAACATTTGTCATTTCTTATGTAAAATCTAAAGGCAAATTGGTCCAAATGTATTAAGGAAATAAGCTGTATTGACATTAATGACAACAAAAACCCAGTAACAAGTAACAGTAAATGAACAGATGGTCCAATAAATATTTCCAAAGCTCTAATCACAAGGTTAAAGAAAAACTAATGGAGAGATTTCACTAGAAAATTATGGTTTGCTCCATAACTAACTCTTCAAGTTTATTTTAAATAACTACTTATTAATTTGCTGTCAAATACAAAAAAATAGAAATATTCTCCATGCAGTTAAATTTGTTCAATATTCAATTTATTATGATTATTTTTTCGATTTATTGAAGTTAACGTTTCTCTGTGCACATGTTAAAAACAACAATTCTTGACTTAGAAAATTCTGAATCTATAAAATAAAGCATCACAGGTTAAGCCACGTTGTTGGATGATTAACGGTTCTCAGCTTTAACGAATAGAGTGAATTTTATACACAAATAGATGCCTTTTGTCCCTGTCTTTTGTCCTTAAGTATTTTATTTATTTTGTTTTACTGCATAAAGTCTTTTGAGGTGTCTGTAGAGTTGTTTCTAATATTTATACCAGCACTCAGAGCTGGAGTTCTAGATTGCAAGTTTGAAGCTGCTCCGTGCAACATAAAGAAGCAATATTACAGTGTTAAGTTATTGTAAACCTGACAAAGTTATTTAAAACTTCTCATAATTAATAAAACTTTCGTTTTTCGGCCAAAGCAAAAAAAGTACCTGATAAATTAAATATTTACTTTTGCATAATAAGGAGAAAAGTTCAAGCCTTCTAATTAAATCTACTTTTTTCTGAATAAACTGCACTACTTTTTGCATTTTTCATGTAAAAGCACTGTGTTGGCCGTGTAGGTGTCAAACTAAAGGTTAAAATGTAAATATGTAACAGTCCAGTGAATAGCTTAAAGATACGTTCTTTTCTGAAAATACCATAAAGATCCATTTTCTTTATATTTCTGCCAAACCACCCAGCAGTAGATTTTTTTTTCCTCTTTTTGATCCAAAATAGTCAAATATCAAAAATATTCCATTTTGGTCCATTCTGTTGCCGCTTTGACAAAACACACAGCTGCCTTTGTGATACAGAAATAAAAGAATGAAATGTGTCTGACGTAAAGCACAGCAGTGTTCATGCTCAGAAGTAATAATAATAATAATAATAATAATACATTCGAACAGTAGTGAATGTGGTTTTTATAGAAAAGCTTAGAAAGACTTAATTCCCTTTGAAAGTCATCGATTGCAAACAACCTTACACAGGAACAAAGACGAATAAAAACGCTCCAGAGGATGTACTGCTGCAGATTTGAACCGTGTAGTGATTATTATCTAAAAACACTGGCCAGTTGTTAAGATGAGTAGCTGTAAATATGAAAAATACCACAAATGCATGTGCAAACTTGTGTTGGACTGCACCTCTACTGGTATCTTCTGATGGAATGTAACATATATGTTGATTTTTAATGCCTTTGGTGTTCATCTTTCAGAATATTAATCTTTTTCTGTGTGGTCAACTCCGCGTGTTGGATTTTGTTGAATTTTCTGTCAATGATTTTAATCTAAGAAGATAAAATAAACCCTTATAAAGACGAGTTTTGAAAGAACAGCAGCAATTCATCCTCACACGACACACAAACTACCAGACGGCCTCGTTCCTGTCGTTTCGATACTTCATCATAACCAGTAAAAGGTGAAGACGTGAGCTGAGGTTTGAAAACTGCACCAACCGTTCACCTGTTGGCATCTACAGGAAAATTCTGAGCGGCCGAAATATTGATTGACTTCCTGTAGAGTCATATTTTTGAAATTTGGTCCAAAAAATGTGGTTGTATCGAACTTGTAGGAGAAATTTGAGCATTTTTATGGAGTCACTTCACAAAATTTAGATCAGTTTTGTTCGTTTAGGTTTGATCTGGGGATTTATTTTTACTTTTTATTCTGCGTCAAATCACAACAAATGCCACCACAGATATGAATGTCACCTCTTTATAAACCAGAGAACACGCTCTGTAAAGAGTTAACATTGAAGCGTTAACACTTGGTTTTGGTACTATTTTTTACTATTTCTGATCTATTTGAAACTGAAAGTCAAGACCAACAAGTATAGAGGCAGTTTTCAAGGATAATACGCCCTGAATCAGACCCCAGACAGAGAGAAAAGACAAAGATAAGATAAGAGACCAGTCCAGATGACGAACACAAACCATCAGACTGAGCAGAGAGGTATTATGTCCCAATTCTTCAAACATTAGATTTAAAGTTTAAAAATGGTTTTGAACCTGCTTTCTTTGCATTATTAAAATCTGAAAACATTGCTTTTCTGTTATTTTGACTGGTTTTCTCCAAATAAATGTTCCAAAAAGCAAAATATATTATTTTGGAATTTGGGAGTTATTAACACATTAACACTTAAACATGCAACTAAAAATAAAACCAATTGTCTTTCACATAGAAGAGCTGGACATATTAGGTATTTTAGTAACAACAACCCTCACTTTATGTAGTGGTAATTATTATTTACACTTTCATTTCCTGGAGGATTCTGTTGGGTGTCTGTGAATTGGCTTAAGAGTCTGATTTAGACCAGCTCTAAATGGAAAGTGTCATGAGATAACTTTTGTTATTATTTGGTGCAATATATATAAAATTTGATTAGATTTTTTAACTCATTTTTGGTTCTTAGCCTTGGATCCTGTTTTTAATATTACAGTACATTTCCTGTCTTGAATGTTTTGCTGTTGGAAAATGTCAATAAACAAATGAAGATAGATGCAGCCATTTGACAAACACTCAAAAATAATACAACCTGATGTGTATGTGGAAGGTAGATATCCTCCTGATGACCCTGGAGACTATTATTTTGGAAATAATATTGGGGTTAAAAATATCCTTTACCAGCAGCTCTGTCCACTTCTTCACCTCTTTGATGAAAGTGTCTGTCCTGTTTATAATGAAGTAACTGAACTACGTGGCCCATCTGTCTTTTTTTTTCACTCTCACAAACAAACAAACAAACAAACAAACAAACACACAAACAAACGACGTCCTCCCTCCGGCTCTCGGGGGTGGAGGTGGATTTGCCTCTACCTCAGCCGGGCCGAGAAGCAGCGCATGTACTCCGTCATCCAGCGGTCGTCTGCCACCGTCAGCTGCCGGCTCATCTTCTCCAGGTCAGCTGACCGCGCCCGCCGCCGGTCCAGGTTAGAGCGGCGCTTGTTGGACTCCCTCCAGGTCTGAACGCAGGTGTCCGATGTGAGACTCTGAATGAGACGAGTGGTAGAATGAAGTCTTTTACCCGAGTACTGAACGTCAGGGTCCAGGACGGTTCCTTATTGATACAAAATAGAGGTCTGCACAGCGTTAGGTACATGGTTCTCACAGGACGGCAACACTACAAACATGTGATGATCTTATAGAAGATATACAGATATCTAAGAGGGTCCAATCCGGCCCGTGGGATGAATTTATGAAATGCAAAAATGACACTGAAGATATTAAAGGTTAAGGGTGTTGAACTCATCTTAGTTTAGGTTCCACATTCAGACCAGTATGATCTAAAGTGGGTCAGACCAGAAAATATTATCACAATAACATATAAATAATGACAACTCCATCATTTTGTCTTAGTTTTAGTGTAAAAAAACAAAACAAAAATTCCATAAAAAATATTTACATTTACAAACTGTCCTTTCACCAAAAATATGAATAACTCAAAGTGTCTCAAAAGCAGTAAGTATAATTTTATCATTATTCTGTCGGTTATTAAATATTTTGTGTATTTGTAGATCCACTGTGATCTGTAAGTTGTTATGCACATGTGCAAATGATAAACTGAGGCAGAATATTGTTAAAATTGCACTAATTTGACTTTTTTCACTCTAAAACATAGAGAAAAGTTTAGATTTGTCATTATTTATAGGTCATTATATGATTATTTTACTGGTTGAGGTCAAACTGGGCTGAATGTGGCCCCTGAACTAAAAGGAGTTGGACACCCCTGATGGAGACCTTTCATACCTTTGCTGATAATACAACACATTTGTTATTTAATGTTAACTTTTACTGGGAGTGGGGTATTTTCTCAGTGTGGTATTAGCGCTTATACTTAAGTAAAGGATGTGAAGGCTTCTTGCACCAGTGGGGAAACCAGAGAGAGAACAGAGGAATCGTTTCCGAAAAGCACACCGTTGTTTTATTATTAATGTCTGCGCCGTGTTTGGTGACACGGCGTCACGTCTCTGGTGTCCTGTAGGTGAAGACGAGCTCAGCAGAAAGACTGGACTGCTTTTACATTTTACATCCTACACCTTTAACTGAACTTGTCTAAAATATTACATTAAAAGAAATAATATACAACACAAACGTCGATCAACAAGTGAGTTTAAGCTGTGATAATATTTAAAAGATGCAAACATGAATTTTTAAGCAATACAGATTTACTGAAATAGTGGATATAGACTCAACATATCTTTTGTTGAACTGAGTAAGTAACAGATGTGGTAAATCTTCAGGATCATCTTTGTGATTTTTATATCTGGTTTTGATTCTTTGTCAGACAAGTTCTCCGTCTGCTATCACATCAGTGCACAGGTATGAATCATTACTGTAATGCCAAAACAGTGATCTAGAGTGGAAATAGTGCTGGTGTTAATGCAATAGAATTATTATTATTATTATGTATTCTATTTATGTAAATATAGAAATTCATCAGTTTTTTCTCATTTAATGAAGTGGGTTTAAAAGCCCTACTACAGAGAGTAGAGGTAAGGAAAAGTAACTTTAACAGCACACCGCAGTGCAGTGGTGGGGGTGTATGTCACACCCAGGCCTTCAGTGGTGCTCTACCTGACTTAATCTGCCTTGTAACATCAGTACCATTAATACTATACAAACAACACAATATTACAGGGTGTAGCATCACAGACAGGTATCTCATGTAGTGAGAATGAACGTCAATACTAAAACAAGAAACCAGTGAACACAACTCAGCAGGTGTCCTTTAACTACAGCCGCTGCTGCACCACCTACATCACCTCAAACACAATCAGCAATATTTACTGAGTAAAATGACAAAAGCATACCAGTGTTCATCAGATACATGATACTGACCAAAACTACTGCTTATCTTTTAGAGTGTCTGTGATCAAATCCATTTGTTCTCCTCTATCGGCCATTGTGGGTTAAAAACATATGAAATACTGTATATTTTAACTTATGCAGGTCTCCACAGATGTGGTTTGCAGTTGAGTTTGCTCTGACTAGTCGCTCTTTGATTGTCCAATCACATGATGTGGAAACACCGATGTTATCGTACGCCTGCTAGATCGCCCCCATGTGGCCAACGTGAAATCTGATTGGTTAAAACAACAGGTTCATTCCATTTATCTGAAGCTCCAGAGGATACACTGATGATTCTGATCCTCAAGGCAGATTTATTTTACCCAGCAACACATGATGGTGAAATATGATTGGACAAACACTCTAACATACACATAAACTACTGGAAGCAATGCAACCAAGAGAAAGGCTATGAAATAAAGAGAATAGACTACTGGGAATAATTTAATACGTTGTCATGGAATAAATATAAAAATGTACGGTGTAAATGTAGGTCAGTGATTCTGAATCTTTAGGCCGGCAGAGAAGGTTTTGCTGGGCCTGATGACGCCCACCACTGCAGCAATGTGACAAAGAATTTATTTGCTGTTTTGAGTTGCTAAAAGCTGAAATGGAATACAGCTGCTTTTTCAGTGAGAGGTCAGCGTTCACTCAAGAAGCTCAACAGAAATGGAAAAGTTTTAAGTAACTGCACAAAGACTGGAGGCAAAAAATAATTGCCGGCAGACTCACATCATTCGCCGTCCTCCTGATCTCACTCAGGTCCAGTCGACTGGACGGCCGGTGGTTCTCCTTCTCCTTGGTGCTGCTCGGTGGTTGGCTCTTGGCTCTCGGTGGTTTTCGGACCACAGCTGGTTTGTTGTCGTTGGATCCATCTCTGTTGCCCGGCTCTGAGCGAGGGGTGCGGCGGCGGTGGCGTTGTCTCGGCTTCGGGTTGACCGGCTGCTCCCCGTCCGAGGACGCCGTGTCAGCGGGTCCGTTGTCAGTCGCTGTGTCGTCGGAGGGGGCGCTGGTGTTTGGAGCCGCCGGTGGATCAGTGACGGCGTCTTCCTTCACACCGTTTTCTAAGACTGCTGCTGCAGTTTAGAGACACAAACAAACAACACTGCACTGTTGGTTTCAAGTTCATGAACAGAATGAATGAAACATATATTTAAACATAGTCTGGACATTGGGTTGCACTGTTCTTTTTAAAAAGTCTGTACTATCAGTTACATGTGTCCTGGTTGAATCTGAATGCGCGGAATCAGTCTCTTTACATGTATTCATGAAATAACACTAAATGCTTTACATTCACTCTAATATTTTCCATAAAATCTGACTAAAAATGACCAGAAAAGACTGATCCGATTTCAGTCAGGTTCAGAGGGTTGGCGTTAACATTCAATTAACCGTTCAATAAGAAAATATAAGTGTCTAATAACCAAAACTTAATCCAGATGTTTCTCTCTGCTCATGTTCGTGCCCTGTGGGGGTAATATCATGTGACATGAAGGTAGAAAAAGCACTTCTTCATAGATGATACAACTATTGGTTTGAGATGTAAAAAGATTTTAAGGATTGTCTAACGTCTTGATGATCAAAAAGCTCCAACTAAACAAAAAAACACAAATATGGTTCTCAGGAGACAATGTAGGTCCAGTTTTGTTCTCTTATTCGACAAAATTAACAGAATTTTCTCAGTTCGGTCTGAAAGAATAGTTCCTCTGTGACATTTCCAGCAGATGACACCCTTCGCCGTACATGGAAGGGTACTTTGCACTTTGTCATAACTGTTCTTAATGTGATTAAAATCTTTGATGCATGTAAACATAAAGCTGTATTGTCCTTGAAACTGAAAATAAACCACTTGCACCTCCAAAATGAGATCAATCAGTCTCATTCTGGAGCCCTGAGTTATTATAAAAAACAAAAATAAAAATCAATCACTTCCAGTTGGTCCTGCGTCTCTGTGCTCTGAGACGACCTTTGACTTGGACTCCACTGACTGGAGACTAAAGCTGGATTTACATTAAATCACTGCAACAGCTGGTTTTATTAAATAACATATTTATTGGCGTGTGAGCTTTGCTGTAGCATGGTACGAAGATTCAGAGGTAATGAGCTCCTCTACTGTCCTGTGTCGTGTTCAGAGGAAATGAAAAGCACAGTGGCCTTTATGTCTGAACAGGACTAAACAGTCCCTGAACCTTCAGTCCAAATATTTTTAGCATCAGTGTCTCCTGAGATAAACCAGGCTTTGGCCTTGTACTGTCAGTGTGACGCTCACACAACAGGACAAATAAACCTATTCAGCTTCAGGTAGATTATTCCAAAAAAATTCTCTGGAAGCCTGACAAGAAACAGGAGAACCAGCACAAACAGCACTGACTCTTTCTCATTTCTAAACACAAAGAGATAAAGATTGTGTGGTTTCAGTGTGTGTGACATGAGCTACAGTATTAACGGATCAACGATATAAGGACCATTCACACCAAGAAATGCAACTGCAATGACAGTGTTGTATAATCAAACACACACTGTGCTCCAGCTGTCAGAGCTCCAGAATGAATACTAATCACCCGTTGTAGACGCTGCTCAATCCAAACATCCTCATAGATTAATAAACACACTACATGAAATGTTTCAACACAAAATGTTGCTGCTTTTCTGAAAGTGTCCCAAAAGAAAAAAAAAAAGGTTTACAAAGTCCAACAAAATCCGCAACGTGGTCCAATCTGCTGCTACTGAGTGATTGGACACTGGACCAGCAGTGGGCGTGGTCAAATGTTTATTATTATTGAGCATCAGATTAAGTTAAAGTTACATCAAGGGCCTGCAGTGTGAAGTCCACGTACATTCAGATGTATTCTGACGGGCTCTGAAAGTGACCCCAACATTGATATTCAGTTTACTGTCAAAGAGGAGGAAGGAAACCAGAAAATATTTACATTTATCAAGCAGGAATCACAGAATTTCACCCTGTGTATCGCTGAAAAAATTACTGAAACCAATTATTGATTAATTAATTGTTGGCTAATTTGATAGTTGACAAGTAATAGGCTACATTAATCTTTTCATCGCTAACTGAATGAAAACTAATTTCTTAAAAAGTTATTGTTGTACTAACAATAGTATAATAGTAGTTGTAACAGTAGTAGTAGTAGTAGTAGTAGTAATAGTAACATTATATAATAGTGATTGATCACCATCATCCCAGATCAGTAAATCTTGCCCAGCTCTTTGTCATCACCTGTTGCCATAGTGGCGGCAGCGTCTGTTGTGTCTTCAGGTCCCGCCTCTGTGTCTCCGCTCTCAGAAGGTGGTTTCGGCTCCAAGCTGGACCTCAGCTCCAGAAGCCTCTGTTTCACCTCAGACTTGGTTGGAGGTGGGAGGGACAGAGGGGCCACTTTGTTCCTGGTCAGCCTCGGTGTGGACCAGCCGCTGGAGTCGGAGCCGCTGTCCCAGCCTTCCCAGAACCAGGGCTTGTGGGAATGCTCCATCACCCGCCGGGTCAGACGGTACTTCAGTGAGTCTTCGTAACATTTGGAAAACGTCTCCCATTTGGGATCCCTGAATTTTTTCATGTACTCCGTCCGAACTTTTTTGGTCACCATGTTTCTTGCTCTTGCTGTTCTGGTTCTAAACAATGCAAAATAAATTATGACAGTTGAAAATTAAATGAATGCTCACAGCAGTGCATTGTGGGTAATGTAGTCTAGGAATGATGTCCAGCCCTCAAGATGTTTTTCAGCTCCTTTTATCATAATTATTTCCAGTTTTACAATATCTCAAGTCAATAATGACACAGAACCCCAAAATGACAATGTTAAGGTACTACAGCTGAACAAAACCTGCAGAAAAGGCTTAAGATTAGCTCATTTATTTACTTAGAATAAATTACATGGGGGGAGGTTGGTCAGGAGGTAGAGCAGGTCGTCCAATAACCAAATCCCGCTCTTTTTTTTTTTTTTTTTTTTACATTTAATAATCTTGATTGGAAAGAGCACAATGCTTTACTTAAGTTTTAAGCAAAGCTGTGAAACTCTTGTCCCCTACAGAGGACACAAATAGCATTGCTGCATCTCAAGAAGATATAAAACTGTAAACTGTATATGTAATATCTATGACACTACCTATACATGTAATGAGTTTGATATTGTCAGTTACAATCAGTTTGATTTAATAATCATATGTGAACAGGGCCCCCTGTGCTTCAGAACTCAATAATCTAGATAAAATCTTTATTTCTGAACTGAGAAATAAATAAAAAACCTACACCTTAAAATGCACAAACCTACCCAGTGTAACCAAAACCACCTGACCCACTGATGAGGCGGGTTAAATGTCCAGGTGTGGTCTACCTGTAAGCCCCGCCCACCTTCCTGTCCACAGATTATAGGCTACAAGACGAAGGAGGATTGAGTCTTATTTATAGTAATACTACTCATACTACACAGCCAATAACAGACCATCCGCCCCCACACACTTTTCCTCAGCACCCCTTTAAATAACTGTTATCTCGTCGGAAACATAAACCACGTTAATTATTCATTAAGCATCAGCTCAAATGGGAAAAATACCAATTTATTAAGGAAAAGCTAATTAATGTTGATTTATTTCCTTGTGTTCAGTCTCATTCCGTCGTAGTTTGTATTATTATAACCCGTAAACACATATTAAGGGGGCAAAAAAGAATCCATTTAATGACAAAGTGACTGGAACACGATAAATGTTGGCTTTAAAAGACGCTACCGTTCAGATAAACAGCCATGTTAACAGCCTCACCTGCCGTTAACACCCGGTAATAAACATGCACACGGTGACATGTTGAATCTAAATAATGGATTAACGTCCGATAAAAATGTACTCACAATGACTTAATGCCACAGATGTCCGGGTTTTTTTAGGCCAGTTTGTCGCCGTCAGTCGGTGTGCATCGCTCCGTTAGTATCTGACAGAAAACACCGACACGGAGGCAGAATCGTAATGTTAGCAACCAACGACACATCACGTCCGGTTCACAATTTCAAAATAAAAGTCCAGTAAGTATGAATGTACTACTATGTACTGTATGTACCCATGTACTGTATGTATGCATGTATGTACAGTATATATAGTACATACATGAGTTTGACACCGTTGAAATACATAACAAGTAAAAGTTAACATTAAATAACAAGTATGTAGTATTATCAGAAAAATGTACTTTAAGTATGAAACCCATTTTTAGTTCTGGGGCCACAGTCAGCCCACTTTTGTCTCAAATGGGTTGGACCAGTAAAATAATAACATAATGACCCATAAATAATGTCAACTCCAAAGTTGTCTGTTGTGAAAAAAGAAAAATTATGTTGCGAAAATATTACACATGTAATATACATCTTTTATTTTGTACAACTGTTTCCGGTATAGTACTTGTCAACTCCTGTGATCTTGTCGGAAAAAGATCAGAAACGTAAATGAAGAATGAAATAAATTATTCTCCATAGAAGAATAGAGCAACAGCGCATGCGCGGCTTTCCTCCATCAGTAATGAACAGTAGGGCTGGGCGACCTTCCGTTCAAAAGTTATTCACAAAAAACCACATAAGCCGGAGGGCTCATCCCCCGTTTTACTGTATCCCTATCCCTAACCCTAACCCTAACCCTATCCCTAACCCTAACCATATCCCTTCTCCTACCCATACCCCTACCCCTAACCCTAACCATATCCCTTCTCCTAACCCTAACCCTACCCCTAACCCAACCCTAACCCTAACCATATCCCTTCTCCTAACCCTAACATTGACCCTAACCCTAACTAAGTTTTACAAAACTTACCTGTCAAAGTGGGGTCCAATCGACTCCAAATGGCCTGAAACGTCCTCCTTTGACCTTTCTGAGTGGTACATTTTGGGGTCAACGCTTAGTGAAATTTTAACATTTTCCCTACCCTAACCCTAACCCTAACTAAGTTCACTCAGTATTTAATACAAAGACAAACTTCCTCTCCCACATTTCACGTTACAATAAAACAGTACTTCTCAAATAGTGGGGCGCGCCCCCCAGGGGGGGCGCGGTGTGATGCCAGGGGTGGCGTGTGTGACCCTGGCGAACATGTTTTTTTTGCCGTACAAGAATAAGGTGTAATTTCACCTCCACAACAGTAGATGGCAGTGGCGCTCTCATTGTTAGAGTCTGCGCAGGGAGTATTAGTCGGGTTTTTATGCACTGAGCATGCGCACACACACAGCACAGAGTAGGAGATATGAAGTGCAGTGAACAAACCCTCAAGAGACAACATGAAAAAAAAAATATTTAACAGGGATGAAAAGAAAGGCGGCGAGAGACGGAGATCATGAGAGAAACGAAAGTCTCCCGAATATAGCGCTTGGTTTCACTGCGACTACGGTGGGAGACGAGGAAAGACCGGTGTGTTTACTGTGTCTTAAAATGTCGGCAGCGGACAGCATGAAGACAAATAAATTAAGGCGTCACTTGCAGACATTACACTCTAATAAGCCGCTTGAGTTTTATATATTTTGTAACAATTTTATAGACAAAGTATACTATTTATAGTCGCGGCGGAGTATGTTTTTTTTGGGGGGGGGGCGCGAAATAATTTCCTCTTCCTAGGGGGGGGCGTAAGAGAAAATAATTGAGAAGCGGGGTCGTTCAGGGTTTTAGTCACTTTAATAAAGATGACAAACTCATTTAGTTGAATTTGTTTCTAGAAGCTTTTTGAAAAAAAAAGTAGCTCAGGCAGAATGAAAAGTTGAAATCAAGTAACAGAAGTGCTAGGTGTGCATGGATGTCCCCCGGACCAGTGGGTGCTCAGCCTGTTCTTGTGTTGGTGTCAGTTTCGATGGTTCCACCAGTCATGTCCACCATGTTGTGGAGTTGCATGTGTCCTGTGTGTTCACACCTACTTCCTTTGGTCCGTTTAAAAAGTCTGGACTTTTTTTAGGTGTGGATACAAACATGCGAACTCTGATTCGAACCAAAGAAGCGGAGCGAGACCACCTACAAGTGATGAGGAGACTGGATGTCTCATTGGCGTTCGGTAAACGGTCATGTCGGACCTCCACGTTTGTTCTCGTCAACACCCGCCCTCTCTGCTTCACCCCGCCCCCTAGTTTTCTGTCCAATGCCAGCGGAGTTTGTCACATGCATGCTTCTGTTTACAAATGTTGGTCCACTAGCAGAAAGTGCAATGAGAAAAAAATAAAGTCCACATTCCATCTGAACCAAATAAGGACCAAAGGACTTTCCGGGTGTGGTCCAGCCTTTCAGAGGTGGCAGGTGTGGTTGTGGTCTATGGACCGCAGTACCATGAGTGTCCACTAGGGGAATTGGCCACTGTTGTCATTTGTGCCACTGTATAGGGTTCTCCTGACACATCCAGGGTGCCCCCGGTCTTCTCCAACTCCACTCTTTCGTCCAAATATGGTCACTTCTGCCACAGGAGGTTCAGAAACAGCAGTGGCTGTCTGTGGTCGTGCATCTACAAGTACATTGTTCATGTTGTGCGTCTCCATTTAAAGAGAAGACATGTGACGTTGCAGTCCACGTCCCTCCTCTGTCACGACCTATTTGGTGACGTCATGTAAATTCCTGCTGGGATGTTTGATTGTCCACCGTCTGTGGTCCAGTGGAGGTTCCCACCTGAGATCACATGTGACGACCTGTGGATGTGTTTGTGCTGCAGTCAGGGCGCTGCTAGGTGCTTTTTTAATTTGAGCTGTGGCCAAGGGTGGGTGTGTCCAAAGGGAAGGGAGGGGCTGACACCCAGCCAAGGCAGTGAGAGAGGAAAATACAGAGAGGGAGAGAGAGAGGGAGAGGGAGAGAGAGAGAGAGAGAGAGAGAGAGAGAGAGAGAGAGGGAGAGAGAGAG
>JAPQRQ010000001.1:19899805-19915728 GCA_037367365.1 Apogon talboti
CCAGGATGAATATATATTTTTTGCGATATGGCCCAATACCCTTGAAGTGGGTTACCTAGCAACAGACAAACAATAAGGCAACAGACTACTATATTGCTGTTATTACAGAGAGCTGCCTTGGCGGAGGTCTGCGCTCTCCAAGTGCTTTTCTAGTTCTCTACAGCAGTAGTGGGTAAAGAAGAGTGTTGAAAACTGAATAAAAATGTCAAATAAATAATATTTACATAGAGAATATCATACAAGGTCAATAAGACAGCAGTTATTGTGTTTGTCAATTTGGGTGAAATGCCCCGGTAACAGGTCTAGTTCAGACACCTTCCTCTTTGCAGTTTCTCGATCAGAGTTAGTACTGGGGCTGACCTGGAACGGAGCACTGTACTTGGTGACTTCCACATTAAACTGGTCGGCGATGGCAGTGCCGTTATCCTGCAGGGTGACGAGGCAGAAATAAGCCAGACACGGCGAGTCTGACGGGTGCCAGGCTGCAGCCAAAACCACCAGGCCAGCTCTGAAAACACACAACACACACACAGAGACTCAGTTTGATGTAGTTCAGTGCTAGAAGACATTTTAGTCATTCCAAAAGTACTCTATTACAAGTAAAACAGAGGTCTAACCAATGCAATGATATTTCTTACAATATAAAACTATATTATAACATTTGTCATTATTGTCTTGTAGCCCAGATCTGTTAGAAAAGAAACACCTGAGTTCAACGTGTCCAAATACTTTTGGCCATATAGTGCAGCTTTCCAATCTTCATTATTCAATAACCACAGTCCAATGGCATGATGAGGACTGATCAAAATGTCCTACTTAAGATGGGTTAAATCTAAAATCAGTCCAGAATAAGGATACATAACCCCCCCACCCCCAGACTCACTGGCTGAGCTTCATATCCAGATAGATCACATTTGCTCCCTCCTTCATCTCCTCGTAGTTACTCTCTGATCCCTGTAGAGAAAGACCGATAAATTCACAGTATAAATTACACCAAGTAAGACTTTTACATGAAGGTTTGATATTGATTCATCTGGCTTTCATATTACAATTACTTTTCGAACGACACACATGGAAAGAATAAAACCAGCAAGTATTCATCCAACAAATGTTTGAGTATCAAAAGTGTAATGCATTTACTCCAAATTGTCTTATTTAGTTCATGCCTATGCTGCAGAGAGAAAATAATCAAACAGTACTTAATTAAATGATTCCTAAATAGCAATTACAAAAACAACAATTTTACAATAGATTTTATAATCTTTATGTAAATTGACCAGATCTGAAGATGATCTTATTCACTGAGTATTTAAATGAAATATAGAAAGATTAAAAAAATAAATAAAATTACCTTTTTAGTAAAGTATTTACAAGGGTACATCCATTTACATGCTACTTTTTCTAAAACGGTTCTTTTCCATTTACCATCGAGTCAAACCATTACATGAATGTATACATCTAGGTATATGTACATATTTACTGTATACATCCATTGAATACTGTGCATTAATTTCAAGCACAACAGACCACATTGCGTCTTTTGTTGTTGCTCTTTGTTTTAAAAGCCCACACTTGTGCCTGAAATAAAGGCTATTCATTTGCGCTGGTTTTCTAAAAATTTTCTTCTAAAAATCTGGTTAGTAATGGATAGACAATACTGTTTATTGTATGAATTCATTGCTGTGCATAGGATGTGTGACTAGAATAACAGCAAAAGTAAAAACAGTAAAAGTAATAAAATAGGACCAATGTCCCTGTATCTCACCGGCATGTTCTATCAAGAATCAATAACAAGTTGAATTTGTGAGGTTGTCAGGTTCTGTCTCTATGTTTGAGTCTGTGGTCTGGATGCAGGAGATCAATCTCCCAATAGAAGTGGGTGGTACTTTCACTGGAGAACTCAACTAACTAAATGAAAGTCCATATATGACTTCTATCAGTGCTCAATAGTAACCACTGTGTATTGATATCTCTAACCATTTCCATGTTACACTCATACTCGTCTTCCACTTATCCGGGTCTGGGTTGTGGGGGCACCAGCCTCAGCAGAGGAGCCCAGACAGCCCTCTCTCCAGCCACTTCCACCAGCTCTTCTGGGGGAATCCCGAGGCGTTCCGAGGCCAGCTGAGAGACATAATCCCTCCAGCGTGTCCTGGGTCGGCCCCGTGGTCTCCTCCCGGACGGACACGCCCGAAACACCTCCCCAGGGAGGCATCCTAGCTAGATATCTGAACCACCTCAACTGGCTCCTCTTGATGTGGAGGAGCAGCAGCCCTACTCCCTCCTGGATGTCCGAGCTCCTCACCCTATCTCTAAGGCTGAGCCTGACCACCCTACGAAGGAAACTGATGTCAGCCGCTTGAACTTGCGACCTCATTCTTTCGGTCATTACCCAGAGCTCATGACCATAGGTGAGGGTCGGAAAGTAGATCAACCGGTAAATCGAGAGCTTTGCCTTTCGGCTTAGCTCCCTCTTCACCACAACGGACCAGTTTAGCATCCGCATCACTGCAGACGCCACCATGATCCGCCTGTTGGTGTCCCGCTCCATCCAACCCTCACTTGTGAACAAGATCCCAAGATACTTGCCCATTTCCATGTTATAATCCATCAAAATATGGACCATTATAAGTAAAGGCAAACTATTAATATTTCAAATATTTGTCAAAAATTCTAAATCTAAATCTCTCAAAACTGTGAACAAACTTTGTAGACATTGTCCCAAGGAGGGTACATATATAATTTGAAATAAATCCGACCAGTAGTTTCATTGAAGAAGATGTTTGAAGAAATTGCCAACAAAGACAACAACGATGGACACAGTGGCTTCACAATAGCTCATTCCTATCGGCCGGTGAGCAAATCATAAACAAAAATAGTAGTGTGATTTTTTTTTGTTAATGTAGTAATATTTTAAGTTTTTTTCTAATAGAAAGACTGATGAAGAAATGTTTACACTGAGTACTTAAACTGACCCAGATGGCGTCCACGATGCTCTCTGTCAGCGCTCTGCGGACGTCCCAGCTGAGGATCTGGTGTTCATAGTTGTCGTCCACCTCCCATTTACTCAGATTGGAGCTGGTCAGCGTGTACAGGCATCTAGCTCTGCCCACCCACAGCACACTGTGTAGCTGAGCAAAAAGCGTCAGAGTAGAGATATTCAACACCTGCACTCAGATGAACCAGCGGTGTAAGGGCTGCTGTTGTCAAAACACTCACTGTGTCATTGGCTGGTGAAGAGAGGATACCAAACAGACTGGAGACTCTGCGTCCGATGCCCGACAACATGCCCTGTCCCTGCTGCAGGTCTCGGTACAGCAGCTTTCCAGAACAATCCACACTCGCTCTTATCATCCGACTCCTGACTGAGGATAAAACGAAACTTCCACCCTGAGAGAAAGAGGAAACAAAGACAAATAAATCCACGGCTTAGAGGTTATTTACCACTAATGATGATTTTCACTACAGATTATTTTCACTGTCTATATCTATGTAGCCAAAATAATATACTAATACCGAATACAGTAACACAACTATTATTAATACCAAGTAATAGTTAAGTAGGATCATTACATTTTAAAGGATTAATTAAGTAAGTTAAAGGTAATTTATTACACTTCCTGGGTAACTTTCCAAACAAGCTGCAGCTAAATCGTAAGAAAAAAAAAGACTGGTTATGCACTTCCTCAGCCCAAAGATTATGCATTACAATTATATTTGTTTGCCAGAGGACAAGCATATTGGTCAGTTCGTATGTCTGTCTGCGATCTAGTGGTCACATTTCAAGCATTATTGATATCAAACCATGACCAAATGATTTGCCATGGTCTCTAGTCGACCTGATTAGTTTTTGGCAATAGTAGGCCAAAGTACAGCTGGGATACAGGCCAAAGTTCTCTTTCAAAAGCCTCCAGCAAGCGGACTACCTGCGGCAGTTTCATTTTTTATTCATCTAACTCATTCTTATATGACATAAAAGGTACAATATAGGCATGTTTTATAATTAAAACATGTAGTTTTTAAATCTACAGTATCAAATTATTTCAGCTCTACTTTGTACTGTTAAAGGTTAGGATGATGACACAAATAAAAATCTTGTCACAACTCATAACTTCACAATTACTCATTTTATTTGGTAGTTTATAACGTGTCCACATCAAGGTACAGCAGTTCTGGTTGCAGACCCTTCAAACTAAATCAAAATACTAAAACTTACGGCAACAGCTACAACAAAGTTGCAGAGGTCTCCCAGGTCCACCTCTGTGTCTGTGTAGTTGCCTTCCTGAGCCAGAGTGAGCCAGACCCGAGCCGTTCCCTCTGCTGCCATGGCCAAGACGGAGATGGACTGAACAGCAGACGTCTCTAGAGGACCAACGCACGCCAGCGCAACAAGGTCGGCTGTGTAGTTATACTCACTTCTGGGTAACTGCAGCTCCTTACACACAGACAGCTGCAGAAAAAAAAAACCATAGAGACCTTCAGTATTATTTAATCTCACTGTCAATAGAGATGAGTGTGCCCTCCCTAACATGACATACAGTGATCAATGCAATTTAAGTAGTATCTGTCCATTTTCATGCAGGCAAAGACACAATACTGTTTACATCGAAAGAGTATGTGGGTTTCAACATAAGATTGCTGAATAAATATCTGTTAGAAAGTTTACCTTAGAATCTCATTACAATATGATCTTTTTGGTCATACCCTTCACACTCCTCTGACAAAATACAAGGAAAGAAATAAGGTCTTTCTGTTTTCATTGTACCTTGGCTACAGCAGTTTGGCAGATTTTCCAGATGATTAGTCTGTCTCCACAAACCATCCAGGCCCAGCCACTCTCATCCACCTTAACTGAGATCTGGTCATCAGCTGGGGCAAAAAATGCACAGAAAAATTATATCACAGCAATAATTTAAATAACATATCTTAAGTCACACAAAAAATAAACTGATTGAAGGTTTTTGTTACCATCAACCATCGTCAGAGCTTCCATCACTTTGACTGGCAGCGATGAGCCAAACGTCTGTACATCATATCCAATCGTCTCTGCAGCAGCGTGGCTCTGCACTCGAGTTGGGGTTGATCTGTAGGAGAGACGTTAACTAAAACAGTGTCGACCAGATCCACAAATATTCAAATTCACTCCATTAAAATAACTTTGAAGATGTAATTTTTTGTATAACATGACCAACAGTTATAATAAAACAGGAATATTGGTGCAAAGCTCAAAATGTGTTCAAATGGAATTAAAAATTAATCTCAGTCTTGATCTGAAAAACAACATGTGCATTACGGCACAACAGCCTCAAATCACCCGCATCAGATTTATTATTGTGTTGTATTGTATTATTGTATTAAATAAACTCATAAAAGGTTTTTCATTGTACATGAACTTGTTTTGTATTCTCTTAATCTCCTACACAAAGGTTTTCATTCATTCACTCATTTTTTTTAACAGTTAGAATGAGAAAACATGTAAAATGATTCAGTCAAAACAAGACTCACTTTGCTTGTATTTGCTCACCTTCATTAAATAAGGGAGAAGAAAAAATCTGTTTTACTTACCCCTTACCCAACATAACAACCAATAAATACAAACGCCTATCAATCCAAGTTACTGCATAGCTAGTCCTTATGGTATCAGAGAAAAAAAGCCAAGAGCCATACACAAAAATTAATTAAATTGTGGAACACACTCTCTGTCAACTACACTAATAATATTTGCTGGGAATACTCTCTCTGCTTTACACCACACCGACATGTGTTTTGTCCACAATCCCTGATATACGTTTCATCCGCTTAAGATAATACATGAAATTAAAGAACCAGCCGCCAGGAGGTTTTTTAGAAATCAGCAGACAGTAGACCCTCACCTCGCCGACAGAGACGTCCTGCGCGGGGAGAACAGCAGGCTGGTGGCTGCCCCGGAGAAGGACTTCCTCGCGGGGGTTCTGACTGGCAGCCTGCGGCCAGAGCTCGGGGCTGTGCGGGGACTGAACATGACTGCTCTGCTCTGGTACCCCGTACGGCTCAAAACTCGGTAAATCTAACACGTTTTCCAATAAAAAAGAAACGACTTAGTAAAGATTTCTCGCCATTAACATCTCCACCAAACAGCGCGCGGTTCAGTCGCTTGATAAACACGTCATCAAGAGGTCAAAAAAGCCCCGCCCACAAATACAAAAAACCGTTTAATAACACGTTTACATTTTATACATAAGGAGAACAAATTGAAAAAATAAACTGTCTTGACTATAATATTGGTTGAACGTCACATATTTCAACTTTGCTTTCCACAATCGCACATAACCTAAAAAACTTACATACAATCCTACATTTATACTATAATAATTAAAGTTTAAACCAGGACGAAATTATTTTTAACAGTTGTCAAGTTGTGTAAAAGTACAAATTTATAAATCACAGTTGTAGATTTTATTAAATCAATGCTAAAAATCGCCCTTTCAACATGAAGAAATATGTGAAATATTAAGGAAATTTACAGTATAGTAGGAAATTAATCTAGAAAATATACATTTGTATAAAATTAAGGTTATAATTACTATAGCCATTATATTTTGTATGTGAAAAGACCTTTCAGAAAATTATTGAACTTAACTTGTACTTTACCTTTGTAGATGTTTTTAAATCAAGATGAAATTAATTAATTCATGAATTAATTAAATCATTATTGATCTGTAAGCATATTTTCGGTTTGTTTTGGTTGCAATCCATATGTCGACAAATATGAGCCCATTATTAGGGAAAATAAAATGTAGAATTTAAGAACTGAAACCTTTATGCTCGTCTGTAACAATAATGGGCATCATATAGAGTTTCATACAGATGAATCAATTAACAGTGGTAAAGTGTCATTTGAAAAACACAAAGAATATACAATATGTATATATAGAGGCACACAAGCAATAAACGAGACATTAGAACTGTTTACTATTTTCTTCTTTTTCGGAGTTTTACTATATTCTTCCTTTCATGAAATGTTTCGTTACAGAAACTAATTTCAGAACTTAATCGTTGTATCAGTGGTTTCATCTTAGCCCATTCACATTTGTGAATGTAATACTTTTTATATGAGACAAAAATAGTAAAAGTAATGTTTTACAATAAACATCCTTTTAATAAAATATAGCTTTAACTTCAACTGTTCTGTTGGCATCAATATATATATGTTTTATTATCGATCCAAAACTGCCTGTTAACGTTTTCTAACAAACAAACAGCAGGAAGCGCTACATACGTAGACAAAACTAGCCGCTCATCGAAAGATTCACCCACCTCCCAAATGTAAAGCCAGGCCTTGTAGTCGATCATCGATCAGCGTCCAAGATGAAAGCGGGCTAGCCTAGCATGATTTCATGGAGGTTAACCAGGGACAGACACGATGGAGCTGCACGTTCAACCACACACAGCGGTGTAGCTTCACTTGGACACTGAGCTGCACATAGACCCGATATTCTGAAACAACCGAGGGCGGAGAGGAACAGCGCGATATGCAGTGAGTATCGACGTAGAGCCGGCACAGCTGCAGAACCGGATCAATCCCGCTAAAACTTTGCAGCCGCCAGGCCCGCTGCTGGTACAGCTAAGTTAGCCGGTTAGCTGACCGTCTAACGTGGACACCTGACAGCTTTAGAACAGGTTTGCTCACGGTCCTATTTAGCTCACACTTTTAAAGAGGGCTGATTTTGTTAGAGAGTCCCAAAAGACGTATTTCCATGTTTTCTTCTTATCGGAAACATTATCTGGTGCCCGCTTAGCCTATTAGCTCCACAGAGATGCTTTGCTTAGGCTGAGCATGATCGTTATTTTTTTTTAAATGAATTATCTGTTTACTGAAGGCTCTATTTACTTGTAAAGACTCTTTTTAAACTTATATGTAGCTGTAGAGTTAGTATTTAACTGATCCGCAGGTTTTTCCTGAAAAATTTCAGGTGTGACACAACCACAAATTTGGAAATTGTCAAATTTATTGAATATTACTCTTCGTTCCTTAAATCCATGTTATCTGTTATCTGTTATCAACTTCATTCTGACACTCTCCTGGTTTTGATTCACAGGTCATGAAGCGGGTTCGCACTGAGCAGATCCAGTTTGCTGTGACTCAGTACCTGAAGCGAAGGCAGTATGTGGACACTGAAAGCTCCCTGAAAGGAGCCAAACTCTTCCAGTCTGCTGAGGAGATGGCTGCCAGCCTCACAGGTGAGAAATGAGAAGGTGGAAAGACTATCATGTAACATGTCCCTTCCAATTAACAAGTTCTGTTTTACTCATTAAGTTGTAATGAATGTAATAGTATTGCATTTTACATTACTGCCAGGACATTTCTCATGTTTTGTCTTATGGAGTTTGATTGGTTTGTTATGAATAAATGAAAATTTTAATCTAATTGTAATAAAATTCAATTTCATGAGTTTTTGATCTGTCTAGGAATGCTTTCTTAATAAGCCATAATATTTAAAAAATGGATGGCGCATAAATGAATTTTCTTTTACAATTTATAGCACCATGTGTGGGTGTTTCTTGGAAATATTTCAACAGTTTACAGCTAAAACATATACTTTTTGGGGAAATTAAGTTTCCAAGAACTTAACTGTGAAAATATGGGCGCTGTAAAATGTTATAAAATGTTTTTTGCATGTACAGTCTTTGTTAATTTATGGCTACTGTAATTAAAAAGTCCAGTGTTTTCCTGTGAAATATAGTTTATATTGTTAAGTTGTGGTATAAATGTCCACAACTGCATTATCTGGTATTTTGTTAAAGAACCAACTGTGAAACACGTCTGCGGTGAGGTACAAATGATGGAAATTCCTTTTTCCTTTGTAACTTTCCTTTCCTCTCTCTCTCTCTTTCTCTCTTTGAGTAGTGCAGACAGAGTCGGGTTATGCCAACATCGTCTCTGCTGCTCCCTGTCAATCCGACCCACAGCAGTACGAGACACAGTACTCGAGGCTGCGCAATTTTCTGTCAGGTACAACACCTACAGTCATTGCATTCCTTATAAGAGGTGGAGTTTGTGTCTGATCAATGTAGTAGGTAGTAATAGAATACATGTATTTCTGTTATTTATTTACTGTATTAAATTCCATTGCACTCTTACAGTCAATAAGTTACGACAAGGTTTACCTTTCTAAGTCTGTAGCATTAAGTCTGACAGATAAAAAGTGTCACTAATTTCCATTAAGTCCCTGATTCAAAACAAAGAACAAATGTGTATCTGCACCAGTGGGATCTACTTGTCCCCAACGCAAGAGTTGTAACATTGGGCAATCATCATGTTCATTTTTTTCCACCCATTTCAATGTATGTAAAAATTTATTGTAAAATCAGTGTTTTTTTCCTCTGAGAAGGATTTGGAAACTAGAAGAACAAAATTTTGTGGTGAGGGGGAAAGTTTCTCTGAGACCAGTTGGTGTCATCCAATGGAATACGTTACAAATTACATATAAGGACAGGTATTCAGTAGTCTGTAATGAAATACATTTAAGATGAACCATACCAAATCTGTGTCTGGTGTATGAGGCTTCAGATGTTAAGTAAGAGGTGTAGTTATCTCATCTTGTTTTTCACAAAATCCTCAAAATATTTTTTAATTCCTTTAAATTAGAAACAGAAATTCCCTGGGCGAAGGAGGTGAGCAGCATCCTCTACCCGTTCTTCGTCTACCTCCACCTGGACATGGTGCGTTGTGGTCTGAAGGGAGCGGTTGATGGTTTTTACAGTCGTTTCCACGGTGCCTTTCTTCAGGATAGTGAGCAGCGTGCCACTGTGGAGCAGCTCCGCCACGTTCTCACCACTCAAGATGTTGCAGCTAACCCAAAACTCAGCGCTTTCCTGGAGCACAAGTATGTGGTTCACCTGACGGAGCCGGCCTACAGCTACCTGCTGCGGTACCTGCAGAGTGAAGACAACAGCGCCCTCTGCAGAGCGCTGAGTACACACCTGCAGGTGGAGGTCACCACCTCACATCGTACTGACTACCAGCTGTATGGAGCTGCTGGTGGAGCGACCGCCGCCCCAAACTCCACCTCATCCTGGGCAGGAGTGGACGGGGCAGAGGGTGGAGAGGGAGTGGAGGTCCCTGCAGGGATCCCACAGAATGAGGCAGCCCTGGAGGCTCTGCAGGACTGTATTAAGAAAGTCCGTGAAGGTCCGCCTTCCCTCACCACCGTGTGTTTCTACGCCTTCCACCACACAGAGCAGATGCTGAACACTGCGGAGGTCTCTGCTGACAGCAGGCTGTTGGCTGCTGGCTTTGACAGCTCCACGGTGAAGCTGTGGAGCCTCCGGGCCAGAAAGCTGAAGGCTAGACCTCATCAAGCCGACGTATCTCGAATTCACCTGTCATGTGATGTCCTAGAGGAGGATGTGAGTAGAATGTTCTTAGAACATTTAAGGAAGATTTGCCTCAAGTAAAACACTGCATCATCCCTTAACTTGGCTATATTTAAAATCAACCTTCACCCTTATGAACATATATTCCAGATTTAAAATGAATGAAGTAATGAAAAAAAAATTGAAATAATGCACACCAACGCTCTTATTCTCATCACCGCTGAAGTTTGTTAAGTAATGAGCAATTTGCCTAATGTAAACAGTTATAAATTCACTTTTCTTTTTAAAGGTTTGACAATATATTGTTTTGTCTGTGTCTCCTCAGGTGGACGAGGAGGATGGCTCTGGCAGTGAGATTAAGACTCTGCGTGGTCACAGCGGTCCGGTGTTTTGCACTTCTTTCCTGACTGACAGCTCTGGCCTGCTGTCCTGCTCTGAGGATACCACCATCCGATACTGGGATTTAGGCAGTTTCACCAACACGACGCTCTACCAGGGCCACGCCTACCCAGTTTGGGATGTGGACATTAGTCCCTGCAGCTTGTACTTCGCCAGCGGCTCACATGACCGCACTGCCCGCCTCTGGACGTTTTCACGCACCTACCCGCTGCGGCTCTATGCCGGGCACCTCGCCGATGTTGACTGCGTCAAGTTCCACCCCAACTCCAACTATCTGGCCACCGGTTCCACAGACAAGACTGTGCGGCTATGGAGCACCCAGCAGGGGGCATCTGTTCGGCTTTTCACAGGCCATCGCGGACCGGTGCTGGCACTTGCGTTCTCGCCTAATGGGAAATACTTGGCATCGGCCGGTGAGGACCAGAGGGTGAAGCTGTGGGACTTGGCATCAGGGACCCTGTTCAAAGACCTGCGGGGACACACAGAGAGCATCACCAGCCTGTCATTCAGCCCCGACAGCAGCCTGGTGGCGTCCTCTTCCATGGACAACTCGGTCCGGGTGTGGGACATTCGGAACTCCCACGGCGGGACGCCGACAGACGGCTCATCCAGTGAGCTGGTGGGACTATACACTGGAAACACCAGTAACGTGCTGAATGTCCAGTTCATGGCCTGTAACCTGCTGCTGGTGACAGGAACCGCACAGGAGAAAACGGAACAGTAGCCACTGCCATTTGTTTCTGTTTGGAGAAAAACTTTCTTTTCTTTTTTTTTATTTGATGGTGTGGTTAGAGATTAAAGGGGCAAGTGGTGAGATTAACATTCAGAAATTAACTCAAGTATCAGCAGAAATCAGCAGCATTGTACCCAAAAGTGTTGGTCGGGTAGGGCAGTATGGTCAAAAAAATCTAAATGGAGAGGCTGATAGGGATTTCAAGCAAAAATCATCAAACTACTGTCAACTCCTTTTATTTTATATCAGGAGTGTTATGTTGATTTATGATTTTAATCTTTTTTTTTTTTGTTAGCAAAGATACAAGTGTCACGACAAAGTGTGATTCAAAATAATTTTCTTTACTTACTGTGTGATATTGCACTTAAAGTTTAACAAAGAAGCAACATTTATAAGTTTGTCAAGTTTTGCATTCTTTGTTAAAAAAAATAGTAATTCAAATGTGAGAGTGTTGTTTGTCTCTGTGTCAGCCCTGCGATGAACTGGCGACTTGTCCAGGGTGTACCCTGCCTTCGCCCTTCAGTAGCTGGGATAGGCTCCAAGCGACCCCCGCGATCCTAGTGAGGATTAAGCGGGTTCAGATGATGAATGAATGAAAATAGTAATTCAGAATAAAACTCCGCTGGTAAGTAAAAACAGGAGAAGGATAGTCACAATGAATATATTACAATAAAACAAACAGGAAACTAACCTTGACTTTGCTTTCATCACATTTTTAGAAAATGAGAAAGCAAATTAATTAAATTATTTTTATGAATGTGTCACCTATCCCTAGATGTTTGCATCCACCGCCAAACCTGACAGCTGGTCAAGATAACGCTATCATATTTGTCGTGCGTGATGACATTATAGCTCTGGTTTTTAAAGAAAACAGTCACAGTAGAACTATACATCAACATAACTTCAAGTGGCTCTGATCAGTAATTTTCCAAACCACTCAATCCTTGAGAGGTTCGCAGGGATTTGATCAGTTGTCGCATCCAGATCACATTCAGAATCAGCTTTTGCAGGTTAAGTGAGCGCCCAGATTTAGCAAACACACAGGAACAATAATATAATCAGCTACCTATAGAAGCACTTGGTGTATGTATTACAAATTTACCAATTTGGCAGAAATGTTACTTCTCATTTTGCTTATCTAGTTAAATTTCTTTGCTGCCATATATGATCACATACTGGGAGTGTGTAATTGCATAATTATTATTATTTTTTTATGATTTCTTCACGCTGTTGATAATTTTGGTTAATTATCTGAATGTTGTCAACTAAAATATTACTAACTGCCCCTTTAAAAGGTCATTTGCCAAACTGAAGTTAAAATCGCTGTTTTCCTAGGAGCTTTTGTAGAAATTAAATGCTCTTTTTTTTGTACATTATAAGTCTCATCCTTCAAAAACTGCTTTATTCACATATGTCTAGTACGGTCTTTTCTTGGTGGTATTTTCTCATAGCTCCTGCACTAGATCTCAGTATTAAAAATCCATCCAGTCTTTGTGTACCCGATGTCGAAGCTGCTGAGGGCGTGGTGTGGTGCCTTGGTGGCGGTTGAACTGTTTACTCTGCTGTCATGCACAACTTACATGCATATGATCTGTAGAAGCTGCATGTAAACTTATCAAACAACAGTGCTGAGTTGGTTGAAGCACTGTCAATCTAAACGGAGGAACGTGTCAGAAAAGAAAATCTGTTTTGCTCACAAAGTTTGGAGTAAACATTTAAGACCATGTGAACTTCAAAACATCCGCCGGCTTTTTTTTTTTTTTTTTTTTTCTTTTCCTCAGCAGCAGTACTTGTCCAGCTACATTCTGTATTTGAGTCTTCACCTTTTTTGAACATTTAAAAGGTGGTATTTTTATTTCTCGCACTATTCTGCGAGCGGCATTAACTGTGCAATGCTTAAAAAGTGTAAATATACTGTATTTTTGAAATGCTGGTTGCTTTATGAGGGCAAAAAAAAGTTCTGACATAGAAATTAATTTGATATTCCTGGATTGCTTCATACAAGTCTGACTTTTTTTTAGCATTTTTAAAAAATATTTCATTCACAGTTTCAGCCTCAAAGTTCTTTGTTTGTCAGTAAATATTTGTTTGCGCCTGTTGCCCAAAACAAGAAATAAAGAAGAATTTATCTGAGCTAATGCTGGTGTTTTTTTTTGTTTTTTTTAATGTTTTGTGGCCTGTATGATGTGGGTTGAAGTTTCACTGAGTAGTAAACCCTGATACCAGTTGTTAAACCTGATGTACCAGAGTTTATGGCCCAGTTATTATCCAACAGGATGACAATGAGTCACTGTAATGTAAAAAAAAAAAAAAAGTTTTAACAGAGCATGTGATCAGTCTCAAAAAGCAGTTCAGTCTGTAATGGACATAGGACCAAAAGATGAAACTACTGCTTCCCCCCACCCCCCACCCCACACACACACACACACACACACACACACACACACACACACACACACACACTACACCAGCACTGATGAGTGATGATCATCTGACAATCTGTTACCTTTGATTTCTTCTTAATGATAAAATATTTATCTGAAGGTCATTTAAACTTTCATTATCATTATTACTCGCATATTCTCATGTTCATATTCCTCCAGCAAAAATATGAAAGGTTGGAATCACAATAATATCACTGAAAACAGGTTTAATTAAGATATACTTTGGATCAGTTGCAGAGAAAAGGGACATTCTATCTGCTCAAATTGGAACATTAACATTGTATGGCTTGGTTTGATTTCAGTGGAACAAAATCGACAGAAATCCCTCTGTTTCAAAGTAGAGACACATAAAGTGGGTGTCCCTCAGTTGGACACATTTCTTCCTTTTTCATTTAAACTGGGTCTCAACTCCTACCTGTGATGGAAACAGTAACAAAAGGTTAAAACTTTGTCAAATACACACTTGATTGGTCAGTTGTGAGTGATGAAAGCCTCAGATTTTCTCCAGGTTAACTTGATTTTTTTTTTTTTAAATGCTGATTTTGTCCCAGATCATTGTCATTTTTTCAGCAGCATCAGAATGAACATGAGTTACCACAAATATAATATTTATGTGAGCTCCTTAATTTTTAAAATGTACCATTTTCATATCAAATATCACTTTAAACTTGGTGTTAATTTCATTAAAACTATGTGAGCTGGTATTGTTTTTTAAATCCACCTGATATATAAAACGGTGTATATAAAATACTGGTTCACATAATGTAAGAAAAAATATAAGGCCAATATTATTGGCCTTATAATGTTTTCTTACTGCATTAATTTATGTCATTTGTCATGTTTTATTTCTGGTCAGATGTTTGGGTTTTTTTTATTATTGAGAAGGCAAAGGATGATGAATGTACCATGAATGTCTCTGAAATGTATGATTTTTTCATTGAAATAGAATATTTTCAGCATTGGAAGAATTCACCTAATTCACTTACGTTACAGTCCTAACGACACATTGAATAGACACAACTACAAGTAGAAGTTATGCACTCAAAATTCTCCTTAAAACTATGTAAATATTTTCAGGGAATGAAAAGTTGTAGTAGTTATTGTGCAGTAAAATGGGTCCTGACAGTGTCATCCTATTATATATGATGTGTATATTGTAATGTATAAGTTTGAGCTACTGTTGGCAGTTGAATCTACAGGAATACATCATATTCCATAAGATCCGCTTTTTTGTGGCATTATTGTCCTGTGAAAACCAATGCATCTTTAAAAAGTCAACTTTTGATGAGGTCAGACATTTTAGAGGGAGTCGAGGACCACATCATCCCTCAGTTTATCACAATTAAAATCAACGACCTCCAAGCTATGTGGTTTAAACTGGACTGAAAAGGGGTAAAAATTTATCTGAAAGTAACTAAAGCTGTCTGACAAACGTGATGGAGTAAAAAGTCCAATATCTGACTCTGAGATGTATGGAAATAGAAGTCTAAAGCTGCAGAAAATTCAAGAAAAGTCCAAGGATCAAAAACTGGACTTAAGTACATGAGTTAATGTACTTTCCAGTCCACCGCTGCTGCTCCGAGACAGACATGCAAATATGTGAGTAACGTATTTTATGTGAACTAACACTGGTGTGGTCCTTCAAGTGGCCTGACGAGTTTGAATGAATGAGAGTATGACTTTTAGGTATTTCATTTGTCTGCCAACCCATCTGGAATGAACTCTTACCATTTCCTGCAGGCCAAGCCCAAAGAGAGAGAGAGAGAGAGAGAGAGAGAGATAAGAGAAAAACAGAGAGAGAGAGAGAGCGAGTGTCAACAGGGCGAGGTTCAGCTGAAGAGGAGGACAAACCAGTTTTAGTCCTGAGGGTGTGTACTTCACTGACCTGACAGGCTGGAGCAGGCATCACACACACAGCAGGGGATTCACTCCATCACACGTCTGCTTCTCCTCCACTCAGGCCGAGAAGAAGAAGAAGAAGAAGAAGAAGA
>JAPQRQ010000001.1:19920310-19938084 GCA_037367365.1 Apogon talboti
CTATCTATCTATCTATCTATCTATCTATCTATCTATCTATCTATCTATCTATCTATCTATCTATCTATCTATCTCATGACACTTTACAATTAGAGCTGGTCTAAACCAGAGTCTTGGTTTGACCTATGGTATGCTTACATCACAAACATGGCATTTAAAGGGTTGAAAAATATAGTAGCTATTGAGTATTTGGTATTTTGTTGAGGCTAAAGTTGATGAAATACAAAAAAAAGTTAAAAAGTTCAAAACAAACTGTATGAAAATTAATTTTGATATTACTACAGCACAGATTATGGACTTTTGGAGGTTAGGAAGATATTTTATGGGCTTTATACCGGAGGGTTAATCTAGCCTTAAAGTGAGTATTTAAGTTGTATAAGATGTTATATCCACCCCCAAACCAAAGTAAACAAAGCTCCTACTGTAGGCTTTAATAATATACACAGTTCAGTGTTAACTTTGTAAACACTGAGACGTTGTTGGCCCTGGGTGACGTGTTTTCTGTGTCGTCTCCTCAGTTCTGGCAGCACAACAAATGGCTGGACATTGTGGTTGATGACAGGCTGCCGACGGTGAGGAACCAACTTGTAATGCTTCACTCTGCGTCCAACAACGAGTTCTGGAGCGCCCTGCTGGAGAAAGCCTATGCCAAGTAATGACTCGCTTTATACCTCAGAAAATGAACCTCATAATCAACCTCACCTCCTCTAAAATAATTTGATCGTGTTCAGAACCAGTGTTGTAACCAGTGCTGGGAAGGTTACAGACTGTAAAATGTAATATCTAATGTAACTGTAAAACTGTACTAGTCATACACTGATTACAGCTGAACTTTTATTAAAACTGCAACATCATCTGCATCATTTGCTGGTCAAAGACAATGCCAGGTTTCTTAGAGTAACGTGCAATGATCGATCATCAAGAGGCGATGCGAAATTATACCATCGATCAAAACCAAAATGTGAGCCTAACCTGCTGAATGACTGAAGCTTATGTAGATATACACATAGCTCCTTCTCATCCTGCCCTTGATGGCACTGCATTCCTGCCCAAAGGCTTCAGTACCCAATGCTGACCTGAAATCAGCCAAAAGAAGAAATTCCTGCATCCAAAAACATACAACCCTCAGAAATAATCTAATATTTCCATAAAACCTTTTCTTTTTCTTTTTTTTTTTTTTTTTTTTTTTTACAGCGTAGAGCAAAAACAGCCTGGTCCAAAAACCCTCTCTGATCCAAGTAATCAGATAGTTCAGTCTTCCATTAGATAATAAAGACTGGACTGTGTTTCATTGGATAAAGGTCATGTGGTCTGATGAGTCCAGATTGACCCTGTTCCAGAGTGATGGAGAGAAACAGATGTAGTCATTACCCATCATGCCTAGTGCCTACAGTACAAGTCTGTGGGTGCAGTGTTATGATCTGGGGTTGTTTCAGTAACATTATATGTCTAAAAAAATCTTGAATGTAAAGGGTGTGACATTGAGTTAACTTGGAAAATGTGTGTAGAATCAAAGCTAAAAGTGGCCAAATGAAGTATTAGAGGGTGGGACTTTAGTGGCCAGGCCGTGTACGTATGCAACACCCTCCCAATCACTAATATTAATACTAACACTAATCTAAACTGTAACAGAATACAGTTACATGTATCTAGTGATTTAATTACACAGCACCGTAACATGTAACTGGTTTACATCTCAACACTGGTTATAAGATAGAAATGAATTAGTTTTAGAGGAATCTCAGTGTGTTAGTAAAATGTCAGAAGTTCTTGGCGGCTTGTCTGTCCATTTGTCTGTCATCATTTTTTTCCAGAGCAGAACTGGAAAACCATTCAATAGTTTTTTCACCAAACTTCTAACAGCTTCTAATGACTTCAGCTGACTTTTCTAGCTGTGCAACTCTGGTCAAATATCTTACATATTCTGTAAGAACTGCACAGAATGTGTTTTTTATTCATTGTATTAAGAAGATGAGTCTAATATAATGCTGACCTTTTGACCTTTTTTTATATGAAGCAGCAACATGATATTTAGATTTGTGTGTAAATATTTCAACAACCTCTGATTGTATTGACCTGAGATTTGACGTAGACATTGTGTCTTCATCAAGTGAGTTTACATTAAATTCCCATTTATTTTAGGCTCCATGGAAGCTACGAGTCCCTCAAGGGTGGCAGCACAATGGAGGCCATGGAGGACTTCACTGGTGGAGTCGGTGAAATGTACGACACCAAAACAGGCCCAGACAATCTGTTCAGTGTCATGAAGAAGGCTTTGGACCGAGGCTCCATGATGGGATGCTCCATTAATGTAACAACCTCAAAAACATTCCATCAGACCATTTAGAACTACTTTTATTTTCCTGTTTTTGTTGAGTTATTCTGCTTGTGAACCGGTGTGCGTGTTTCCTCCAGACCACCAGCTCTGCAGAGTCTGAGGCCAGAACGAGCACCGGTCTGGTGAAGGGACACGCCTACTCCATCACTGGCCTGGAGGAGGTACGAAACACACTAGAGCCGCTTCAGTGTGCATTAATTCATAAAATGGTGCAGCTTAAACTAAACATTTCATTTCATTTTATACTACTCTGCTACATCTCATCAGCTTTAGTTGCTGTAGATTAAACTGTTAACCGTATATAGTTAAAATGAGCTCCACCTTAAACATATACAGTGGTAAATGTAACACGCACATGAAAGCGTCAGTAAAATAAGTCAAAAAACGTCATATTTAATAGTAAAACACTGATAGGGACTATTTAACTGCACAATGAGTACTTTGACTTTTTATACTTTACATTAAATTTGTTGATCATACTTAACTACTTCCACTTTTTAAGGATTGAATGGAATGTTTATATTTGAAAAGCAGTGTTTTCAGTGTCATTTTAGCTTTTCATTACATTACATATAATCACCTGCTTACTTTTTCCACAAATGGATTCTGGATAAGCACTGGAAATCTACCAAGAGTTGAATAACATGGTAAAAAAGCTGGTACAGATTAATGCAAAGCTACTTTAACATCTGCCAAAACCCTTCAAACTTGGCCATCTGTGAATTTAAAAAAATCACCAGAGGTATATATATGTATATAGTAGACATAAACTACACTTTTTAAGGTACATTTAAAAGCAGTTAACATTAAAATATCCTCAGTTAATACTATATGTATAAACAGCCTTTTTGTCCCACTTTACTTCTCTGTATTTTAGTTCAATATACTGTATGTATGGGTGTCTGTGTGTGTGTGTGTGTGTGTGTGTGTGTGTGTGTGTGTGTGTGTGTGTGTGTGTGTGTGTGTGTTTAGGTGAATTACAGGGGGGGGATGGTCAAGCTGATCCGGGTCAGAAACCCCTGGGGTCAGGTGGAGTGGAATGGCCCATGGAGCGACAAGTAAGAATAACAGGAAAACTAAACAAAAAGCCACGTTAAGCTTAAAAATATGGAAAAGAAACAGAAATAATGGGATCCTGCCTTTCTTCAACTAAACCTGAACATGTCAGGAGGATAAAGAGGCAGATTTTTTACATTTAACACAAAACATACGCAAAGTTTTTGATTTGTGACAAGTATTAATACCTTTTGTAATTGAGTCAAGTTTTGTTCATTTGTTAAAATCAGCTTTTCTTCAAATAAATTATTTTATTTTTGTTATTTAAGACAAACTGTGCCACGGTTTTAGCAAATATGTCATGTGACTGCCAAGTAATTTTTTTGAACATTGTTGTTGTGCTTTCATGCCTCATCCACACTAATACAGAAACATTTCCTGTATATTTGGGTCTCTCATCCACACATAAACTGTGTTTTAGGACACTAGTCCAGATAATTCAATAGAAGGTCTTCAGTCCAGTATGAGGTCTGCAGGTTTGTTTGAGCATTTGTCGCAGTTTGTGGTCATTTTTTCATTCTACTGTTCATAGATTTTTTTGTAAAATCAAGATCATGACGACAGCATAGTGACACAATACCAACTAATCTATATTAATGTGTACAGGGCATTAAACTCCATCCAGTTATAGCTTTAGGACTGAGATCATTTTAGTCAGGGTCAGATTGTTGGATTTTAGTGCCTGAATCTTCCTTTTTTCTATCTCATTCCTTTATGTTCAGCTCCTAACAGGTTTGTTTTTCTGTTTTAGTTCCAGAGAGTGGGATTATGTCAACAAAGCAGACAAAACTCGAATCCTGCAGAATTCAACAGATGACGGTGAATTCTGGTGAGTCCAAACAGAGATTCATAAATGTATTCTAATGTATTGAAAACATCTATTTCTTTTATTACCTTTTATTACATACACCATATTTAGGCAACATAGTACTTTAACTCACAATAAACTGTACATCTGATATTTCTGATCAATTACTTTTTGCCACTTTTAGATTTATTACATATATAGAAAAGAATAAAAGATGATAACATACATATCCAGATCTATCATGTGTCCTGTAAAACTGCCCTGAAATGGACTGAACGCTAGAGGAGAAAATAAATGAAAATACACAGCTTCTTACATATTGTTTTGTTACAATTTAACATAATAAGTAAAGAAGATTCCAGTGTTAATAGCAGTTAAAACTGAATGAAAAAGTTCCATTAAACATAAAGTATGTAATTTCCGCTGTTGTCAAACAATAGCAAAAGACAGTTTTCTGACATAAGGCAGAGTGGGATGATGGGAACTGTAGTTTTCACAGCTATTCATGATGAAAATCTGATGTAACCCTGACACAAATGATGATTAAAGTCCTGGTAGTGTATTAAACGCTTATTCATTAGTGATGGTAGCCATGGCATGATGTCACTGAGCAGCTACAGTAAATAAAAATGATATGTTTGTCTGAGTTTGTACATGAGGTTAGAAACATTAAGCAACAAAATGGATCAAGCAGAGAACAGGCCTGATCTTTTTTTTTTTTTGCCATTTTAAAGTAAAACTTACATGATATTAATGTCTCACACTGGGAATGCAGACTGTGAATGACATAGAAATGCACTGCTAAATGTTAGTCACACAGTACATTTTCTGGTGTGAACATTGTATTATTTTTTGTGTTTTAGGATGGAATTTGACGACTTCAAGAGGAACTATGACAAGGTGGAGATCTGCAACATGACCCCCGATGCGCTGACCGACAACACCAAACGCCACTGGGAGGTCAGCTTATTTGAAGGCCAGTGGATCCGCGGCGCCACCGCTGGAGGCTGCAGGAACTACATTGGTGAGACAATTAAGAATGATGACATGGAAACTAAAGTGTTTCACAAGCAGACCTGACCCAAAAAGAAACACTTGGAAGCAAAAAAATCTGTTTGATTTGCAGATGAACTCAAAGACCTTCTTCCGTTGTGTTATAAGACATAATAAAAATATTCTGCATTTAATAATATTTTGACTTTAACAAAAAACTTCATTGACATCTTCACATCTTCTCCACTTTCACCTAAAATGTTGCAGTCGCCAAATAAGTAAACATACTTAATTTATAAACTTTATCTACTGGACACTAGATGTTTTCTGCTTCTCTAAAAGTCCATTTTCGATTTTTGTGCACTGATGGCTTCAGATCTCTCTGTTACCATTGTAAGTTTAATTCTACATCACAGTAACTTGTAGATCCATATGTTAAATTCAGATTTGTAGTGAGGACAGACAAATCTCCCCTTCATCAGATGAAACTGAGAGAACTGCACAGACATCCTCTGTACACTAATACAATGATCACAGTGAAACATTGAAAAACACGCCTACATCTGTGTTTGCTCATCCTCTGAATCTCCATGTTTTAGACACATTTTGGACAAACCCTCAGTTTAAGCTGGAGCTGCAGGACGCAGATGATGATGATGATGTGTGCAGTGTGGTCATTGCTCTGATGCAGAAAAACAGAAGAAAGCTGAGGAAGGAAGGCCTCGACATGGAGACCATTGGCTATGCTGTTTACGAGGTCAGTAATACAAATATAAAAATAAAAAAAAAAACTAACCATCAATTTTTTCAGGAGTTGCTCTCATGAAATAAAAGGATTTGATGTCTATCATGTTCCTCAGCTTCTCCAGCCAAGTCACATTTTCAGAGTTTTGGTTTATTTAATAAAACACATTTTTTTCCTGACAGACACTTGACTGTAGTTGTGGTTAATAGGTTCAGTTAACAAGACTATAAAATTACTTTGTTATGCAGTGCTTAAAGAAGTTTACTGTTTTACCGAACCAGTAAGCTAGTGTTTAGCATTAGCCTACTCCATTCCCTCGTGCTCCCACTGCCCCACCCCTTGTGTCCAAATATGGTCACTACTAGTTCCAAAGAGCCAATATAGCAGCAACCAAAACACAAACTATTGGCTTAAAAGCAGCAGAGACTGGTGGATGAGGTCATGATTCTTCTGTCTATTAATTATATACAGTCTATGGTTTAGGTGATGATCACAGTTATGTGATGGAAGGAGTGAGGCTTGTCCCGTTTCCTGGAAGTATCTCTACAATTTACTGTTATTCTGAAATTTCACAGCATCAAATAAAGTAATTGGTGAGTTGATCTACCACAGGGAATGGTACTGTAAAATTGTAAAAAATAAATAAATAAATAAATAGATTGTAAAAATGTTTGTATATGTGTCAAGAATGAGTGGCACTTCTGAAGCTGAAAGATGAAGCCAATTCAGATGTATCAGGTTCCAAAAGCATTTCAATCCCCCATAGGCTTCCATGTTAAAATATTAATTTACAGCAGAGATAAACATATTTGCAGCTTGGTGCATACACTGTTTTGTCTATATAGATTTTTCCTCATTTATGACAACAGTATGTGGATGAATATTTATGCAACACAATTGTTTGAATGATAGCAAAGCTTATATTTTTTGCATTACAAAAGGTGTGGCTGCTGTGACTGACAGGTGAGTGTTTTCAGTAATCTACCATTAACATAATGAGTTTATCCCCTCATTCTTCCCTAGCTCCACACTCTCATCCAAATATTGCCACTTTTGTGTCAAAAAAACAAGATGGCGACAGCAAAAATTCTTATTTATGCTCCAGTGTTAGTCCACAAACAGATCACAGTCTGCTTCTCACCACAGGTGCACAAGTGGGTGCATAAAGCATAAAGTCTGGTGGGGTAATACTGACTCAAAAAACACATTTGTATACTGTAAATGTAGGGGGGCCGAAGCTCGATCCCTGTGGAACACCCTTTTAAACTTTATTTGAAACCACCTGCTAGTTCTAATTATATGTGTGATTATTTCCTGTGTCAGGCCCCAGACGACAATGAGCATGTAAACAAGGATTTCTTCCGCTACCATGCCTCCAAGGCTCGCAGCAAGACTTACATTAACCTGCGGGAGGTGTCAGAGCGATTCACACTGCCTCCTGGGAAATACCTGCTGGTTCCCACCACCTTCCAACCCCACAAGGAGGCCGAATTCATTGTCAGAATCTTCTCAGAAAAGAAAGCCACAGCTCTGTGAGTGTCCACAATGTTATCCAAAAACTCAAACAGCATTTAATAAATTGACCTGAAAGCTCGGTTTAGAAATAAAGATGGTGCCGCTTTACTGGCCACTAGATCTTTGCATCTCTGAGTATTAACTTTACATAATAGAGAATGTATGTGTGTGGTTTATTGGACGGGTTTGTGTCCAAAAACAGTTTTTTACTTTAACAAGAACTTGATTTTTTTTTTATTTAAATTTTTTTTTTAGATATATACACTAACACAAGTGCCCCTTCAATGAAACTGTAAAACTAAACTGATTGTACAAGTCACTGTACAGAAATGTATGGTTTCCTGTATGACAAAGACAGAAAAAGGCTCTAAAAACTAATATGTTGTGCTAAAAACTGGCATGTGGTTACTAATTTAAATCATGTGCCTAAAACATGAAAAGAAGAGACGTGATTTATTGTAATTTATCTTCAGCTACATAAAGAGTTTCTGCCCTTATATTGTATAATGTTTGTTTTTGCTCTCCAATTGTGTTGTTTTTGACACATAAATAAATGTCCCGATAAGTTCAAATGCAAAAAACAACAACTTTTGACTCAAAGTAGTATTCATCACCAGAAATTACTAAAAATCATTGATGTATCTTAGAGGTTTTCTTATAATAAATTCTTTGATTCCCTTCCTCAGAGAGATGGGGAACAACATTGATGCTGACCTGCCAGATGTAAGTAACTATAGATCTGGTGTTTTACTGTTTCCCTTGAAGTGTAAGGTGTGGACTTCATCATTGCTGTTACATCATGGTAGGGCTCCGCAATAAAATGATAATTACCACTGTGTTAGTTCAATAATGATAATTATTACCGGTAAGGAATATTTTGTTTACATTCTCAGTTAAAATTTTTCAAAATGTTTCACCTTTTTGCTGTTTTACTTAGTTCACATTATATATATACTTTGATTTTAAACAAATATTTTATCATTATAATAGTTTAGATCACTTTATTTTTGAAATGTTCAACCATAAAAAAAAAAGTCTTTTGATCTGTTTTAATCTGTTAATTATGAGTTCAGATCACATGAATCTGCCCTTTTATTCATAATGTAAACATTAAATCAAACAAAATGACAAAACAACAAGGTTATAAAATCATCGACTACAGGTAGATTTTTATCTTTTTATGTTTTATGTCTGTCACTTATTGTTCACCACTTTTGTCTTTTTCATCATTTTCATATTGTTTTGTCTTTTACAACAATATTGTGCTGTTTTGCCTTCTATAATGTTTTTGTCTTACTTTATCTTTTATGTTGTTTTCATGTTATTTTCTCCTTTATGTTTTTTTCAGCACATTTTTGACTTTTTTTTTAAAGAGATAATTTACAACCAAAAATGCCTGTTTTTCCAGCTTTCTTCTAAGAACAAAATTCAGCATCTAAAATGTAAAGAAACAATAATTTTACATTTATCTTGACAATATTTTCAGCTGATAGAATTTCTTTGTCTGTCATTAACCTGTGCATCATTTTACTTGTGGGGATTAAAGATGGAAGTGATCTCTTAGCTCTATCTGGTAACATGTATGTATCATGTTTTGTCCTTAACATCTCCAGCCGCCTCCACCCAGCCTCCCCGAGGAGGAAACAGAGGAGGAGAAAGGTCTGAGGAGGCTCTTCGATCAGCTGGCTGGCTCGGTAAGAGCGCGCAAACTTCACTTCACATAAGATTCTAACATGGCTGAGATGCTGTCCATCATATGTTCAGAATCTCAGACGTACATCAGCACATGTATGTGTTTTTCGTGTATGTTTTCACCGCTGTTTCTACAGGATCAGGCCATTTCTGTCAGGGAACTTCAACAGATGCTGAACGGTGTACTCAGCAGACGTAAGTGGATAATAATGTTGTATGACAGTATGCACTTGGCTCCCTTTACTGTCTTTTTCAGTTGTTTTTAAGCCACTATTGTTAAATATTTGTTTTAAATTTTAAGAAGCAAATACTTGTTCATTTATGTTATATGTCAGTGCTCTGTGTAGTCTGTAGACTCTTCAAAACAAAGCCTTGGAAATATATTCATTCTTGCACCAGCTTTTATTCATTTCTATTCATGTTTTGATTTCGTTTTATTTATTGGAAAAAAAACCCTCAAATGTGCCTTATATGAAGTCATCACAAAACCCTAAAAAAAAAATTCAAAAGGGGTAAATTAATCACAAATGTTCAAAAAGTAAGTCATTCAAAGATACAACCAGACTCATGTCTGAGACACTGTGATACAAAAGTCCTTTATTACCTACAGGGGCATCATCACTAACACACTTCAATTATACAGAATCTTTGTTAAGACATAATAGAAAAGATACTATATCATATAGAAACATACGCTTCATTTAAAACCTCAGCAAAGGTAAAAGAAAAGATGTAGATGGAAAAACAAAAGGAAAAAAACAGAAGAATTAAATCAAACTAAATAACAATACAATATTTTGGAATAAAAATAGAATAAACCAAATAAATAATGAATAAAAAATTTAAAATCACAAAACTAAAAAAGTAATTATTTCTGTATTGATTCCTTTTATTATTATTTAACATTTGGCAGACCATTTGAGTTGTTGCATATATAAAGAAGAGGGTAAATAAATACAGAGAGAAATGTACACAAGAACAAAATAACTGCCATAAAACTCATAAAACTGGAGGAAATGAAAATGCAAGAAATTCAGCGGACATTCAACCATTATAAACCCCCATACAAATTATTTGTTCAGTGCAGTTTAACTTTATCATACAGTGGCTCTGAACTAGTGAAGAGACTTATATACCTGAAATAAATTTACAAGAATAAAAGGTTAAAAAAGCTATCAAAATATCAATAGTAATAGAACAAATAGAGTATGCTGATCAATGGTGTCTTTAGTAGAATTAGGTAATTTAGAAAATAAATCTCCATATACCATCTTTTTATTCATTCTTCCATCTAAACATGAATAAAAATTCACATTGCATGTTAAATAATTCCTGTGTAATAAGAACTGCATTATTTTTGTTCATGTGTTTATCATTTTAGTCGTGAAAAACTGTTACAACTGTTTATTTTTTTGTTAATTTCATTTGTTTTTGTTCACAGGGAAAGAGATTAAGTTTGAGGGCCTGAGTCGCAGCACCTGCCACAGCATCATGAACCTCATGGATGTATCCTTCAAATATTCAATGGCTGCCTCAGTTCACCTCTATTTCAACCAGTATTTTTACACAGCATTTTCACCAAAGACAACAGATTTACAAAGGGAAATACTGGAAATTAACCCTGAATTAACCCTTACAGACCCAAACAGCCACTGGCAACCAAAATCATCTACTGATGTAAATGTTTAATACCTGTTGATCCACTAATCCTATCAATAAATGTAAATAATTGGTGAAAAATACAGTTTGTCATCTTTTCATGGTCATCAGATATGACCCATTTGGACGTTCAGAGGCTCCATAGTGAAGGTGGAAACACTGTCATGTAGTAGTAGTAGTAGTAGTAGTAGCAGTAGTAGTAGTACAGGGTGTCCCAAAAAAATTGACATCATTTGAGATGTCCATGTTGAAGAGACTACATGGGCAAGAGACATGATACTTAATAGGATATATTTTGGACATAAAATGTTTTATTTGTAATTTTAAAGTAAAAGCAAAGGGTGGGCTGGATATGATGTAAAACACACATGTATTCCTTGACTGAATAAACCAGGTGGACAACACAGGGAAGATGGAGTTCCAGGAGTTCAAAGTCTTCTGGGAGAAGATGAAGAAGTGGATTGTATGCATTCATACACTGTGGTAAAAGCTGTAACTCTGCTCTGTGTGGACTGCTGAAGGTGTTAAAGGTGAGATGCTGTTGTTGTTGTTGTTGTTGCAGATGCTGTTCCTGTCTTTTGACACGGATCGCTCAGGGAAGATGTCATCATACGAGCTCCGCAGTGCCCTGAACGCAGCAGGTAACACCCACCTGTCTGGAATTAAAAAACACATTTGTTCTATGTGTCTACACCTCTGTCAGTTTCTCTTAATGCTCCCATATGTGTTTATCTACAATGATCTCTTAATACAAGCAGGTCTTATATATTAGTTATTAGTATTTCTTCAATCTGATTGAAATAATTCTGATCAGGTTCCAGGTTAACTGATTACATACATGCATGAATGCAAACTATTTAATTAGAATGCAACTTTTTTGACACGTGCAAAGCAATTTTGCAATTAGAAGAAGAGGAAGTTGTTTTCCAGCATTTTATTGTTATTAAGATGATTTATTTATTATCAAGATGGAGCAAAACATATTACTTTAAGGTGTGCAATAGTCCTCAAATCATTAAAAGTCTCAGATAGACAGATGTGTTTCAGGTTCTGTGTAAAAACTGTCAGTGTTTGTTTCCGTGAAGGGATGCACCTGAACAACAGCCTCCTGCAGCTGCTCAGCTTGAGGTTCGCTGATGACAACTACGACATCGACTTTGACAACTACCTCACCTGCATCGTCCGTCTGGAGAGCATGTTCAGTACGTGGACACAAGGCTGACGCTCTGCTCATGCCACCTTTAAGACTCTTATTTATTATCAACCTTGTGCTCTGTTTCTTAAACAGGGGCTTTCCAGACCGTGGACAGCGTTAAAAGAGGACGTGTGAAGCTGAACATAATGCAGGTAAAATGACATCACTATGAGATGAAGATGTGTGTATGATGACCGTGATGAGTGTGTCAGTGTTCTTCCACTTCTGTATTCTATAAGTTGTCTACATCTTTTATTTATTCTGTTTTAAGGGGGAAAAAAACAAAAACATGACAGTCAAAGTAATCAGCTTTCCCAAAGTCCAAAAGACTGACTCTTTTGGTACTTGTGAAACTTATACTAAAGTGTAATTTAAGGAGATGCTCTGTGTCCTTCATTTTAACATAAGTGTCTGACTATCCCCCTGATAATGTCCCTTTTTAGGAGTTATACTCAGTAAATTACGAAAGTTTTTTTCTTGTAATTTTAAAACATCCATCTCCAGATATTGTGATTTTATTCTTTAAATATTACAAACAGTGCTTAATAAATACAAAAGTCATTTTTCAATCTAATCTAATCTAATCTAATGTAATCTAATCTAATATAATATAATATAATTTAATTTAATCTAGTCTAATCTAATCTAATTTAGTCTAATCTAATCTAATCTAATATAATATAATATAATATAATTTAATTTAATTTAATCTAGTCTAATCTAATCTAATTTAGTCTAATCTAATCTAATCTAATCTAAACTAATTTAATCTAATCTAATCTAATTTAATTTAATCTAATTTAACCTAATCTAATCTAATTTAATCTAATCTAATCTAATAATCTAATTTAATCTAAATAAATGTCTGTCACTACCTATAGGAATGCCATCGCCAACATGTTTCGAACCTCATTGCATCATGTGATGTTCATCATGTTTGGAGTTGAACAAGTAGCAATAGGAAAAAGAAGAACATGTATATATTAAAAGAATAGAAGAAAAAGAAGGAAATGAGAAATGAAAATTTGGTTGATCCTATTTTTATCTGGATTTAACACAACATAAGACAATTTTAAGAACAAACACAAAAAACTGTGGAGCTTCAATGTGTACTAATACAAATGAAGTGTTTTTATCTAAATCCTGATTATATTCAACTCTTCTTTACATGACAGTTCTTGATGCTGTCGATGAATGTATGAGGAGGAGCTGAGAAGCCGAAAGAAGAACAAACAGATGACGGCATCAATGGTGCAGAATGGGATGAATATTCAGGCCCCACCGGTGCATACAACACAAGCTTTCTTTGTTTTTTATTTGCAACATCTCTCCAGTTCTAGTCTATTACTATGCTTAAGATTGAGAAAGACAGGGTGTAAGCTTTTCCTCTTCTTCTTTTTGGATATTTTTTTGGTCATTTTCGCTGTACTCTGCTTGAATGGAAATAAATCTTTGATAAATCGTGTGTGTTTGATTTAGAAAAATGCTACAGACATCAGTTAAAATAGATGATTTTGCTGATAGAAATGACAGACAACAGGTAAATTAACATATTTTTACAGAAATCAGCATTGTAGTTAAACATATTGAACCTTTTGGGAAATGTTTGAACATTCATTGTAATTTGTCACTTTTATTTTGCATTTTAATGAAACATAAGTTCTCTGAAGAGATGTTTTTTTTCTGGTTTCAATGTTATTCTTGGGGATAATTATACTACAAATAGGAACAAGTTTATCAATATTAATAAAAAATCATTTATTTTCCCTAGAAATACATTGAAACTGCTGTCAAAAGGGGAAAAGTGCAGCATGCATTAAGAAGTGAAAATAAACTAAACACGAGTAACATATTGCAAAGTAATATATATACAGTTGACTGAGAAACCATAAAAATAAGAATCAATAAACCAAAATAAAGAGCAAAAGAAAAACACATAGGAATAAGGTATAACACAGTTTGCTCAAAAAGAAAACAGAAGGATTAAGGAATTCATGGGCACATCAGTCTGCCTTTTGGTCACATTGTTCAGTTTATAGTAAATCATCAGAAATGGGTATGTGTAAAAAAAAGAAAAAAAGAAAAAGAGTTCAGTCAACAGTTTCTGTCACGAGCAAAAATACATGGATCAACTTCAAACTGAAATCATTATCTGCAGTATACTCATTATATTATAGTACAGTACATTGTGGATGCTGTTTTTGAAATGGTTTTCAGTATAAAGATTGTTTTAAGGGTGGGTGTTGGACCACCACAGTCCAGTTCAGACAGCAGTCCTCATATGGCAGCGCAAATTAATTATGAATTAGTGAGAAGTGTTAAATGACAATTATTTTTTAAAATCAAATTAATTTACACATGTTTGAAATGTGGGTCTGGAGCTGAAATATTTTTTTGCCATGTATTGACAATAAAAAACAGAAATTGGTGCAAATAAAGAAAGCAGGAAATTTAGAGTTTAAAGCCTAAGCCATTGTATCCTTCTTTAAGATAAATCAAAGGAAAAAACTTTTTCTGGGGCCATTTTTATATTATCACATACAGAGCTTGAGTTAAGGTCAGCAAAAATCGTTGTGTTTTATAACAGGCAAACTGATATATATATTGTCACATTTCAATAAAACCCTAAATTAATCTCCTTTCCAGTAGGTGGCGGTAATACGCTTCTACGCCTTTAAATGGATGAAGACGAGTCCTTTGGAGCGAACCAACATTGTATACTAAGAGGGAGATCAATTGTCTTTTACGACCAAGAAAAATACATTATTATCAACAAAACCACAAGTATAAATTTAAAAATAAGTAATAAACCAGTTTAAAAGCTAACAGTGAACAATAAACTTGTATTGTTTGCATTTAAACGGAATATTATTGTGTGACGTTCCTGGTGGTTTCTGAAGTGGTTCTTTCCTCTGATGGCAGCAGCAGCAGCATGGTGAAGGGGCATCCAACGTGGATAAACAACTGCCCAACACCGATGATTTCATGGATTTAAACTGTTATGAGATGAAAACACCTTAAATGAGTTTGAAGTTTGAAGTTCTGTAAAAGCGACTAACTCGAGAAAACGGGCACAGATTCCGTGACAAAATGGTAAGTCGACAGTGATAGACAAAGCTAACCGTGTTAGCTAGCTGTTGTCAGAAAACTATTGTTCAGAAGTGCCTAAATTGAGGTTAAAAACATATAATCCAGGTTGGACACTTTACGAAACACTTAAGGACGCACGTAATGTACTGTCTTGCTCCCAGACCTAAGTTGGTTGAAGTTGACATGCTTTGTTAGTCCACTCACATGATGCTTCTATAGAAATCCATCATATAGTGTTTAGTGTAGTTATGAGGTACCACATGTTAAGTAACTGGCATTAAAACCGCTCAGTATTGTTCATTTTTAGGCTAAGTAATAAATCCAGCCTAATATTATGGGATTAAAAGTCTCGGGCTTTATTTAATCAGCTGTTGTAGTAATAAAATGTGAGTTTTTTAGGTTTTATTCTATGAGATGTGGGAAAACATTACATTGTACATCCAGAATGTGTATTTTGTTTAAGCAATTTGCAAAAACCCACAATATGTTAAGGTCATAATAGATAATGAATATCTATCAAATATCCAAATAAGAAAAATCTTTCAAAAATATGTATCATGACTTGGTTATCACACTTGATATCGATTGACTATAATTACATTTTTGTGACTGATCTCCCAAAGGCAAAAATTGTAGTTTTTCTTAACTGTGCTCACTTCTTTTTTTTTCTTGTTTTAGCCACATAGAAAGAAGAAATCATTCATTGAAAAGAAGAAGGCGGTGACCTTTCACCTCGTCCACAGGAGTCAGAGAGATCCTCTTGCTGCAGATGAGAAAGCGCCTCAGCATGTCCTCCTTCCCGCCACCAAGGTACAGATATAGATTTTTCTGTACAAATCAGTTTTTTCCCCTGTCAGTATGAAGTTTTCCATCAGTAACTGCCCCATAGAGTTTTACCATTTAACTATAAATCACAGAGCCAGATTGTGGTATGATTTTTGTGTCCATTAAATGTCATAGTTACTCCAAAAATTGCCTTTTAGTTTCTCAGTTCACAGCTTATGAGAAAATCAAAGATATTGTTTAGGTTAATAATCTAGCCTCCTTTGCTCAAGAAAATCTTTGAAACCAATAACTAATGATGAATGATGATTTTTTTTGTTTGTTGAACTCACAACATTAAACACCATCTCCTCCCCTTACTTCACGTGAAAATCAAGAATCAGTGAATATGTATGTAGATAGGCCTGCGATTATTATTTTATAATATTTAATTATTTTGTTTGAGTATTCTTTTGATTGCTTCCTGGATTAATCAATAAGTCATTTGTATGAGAGAACACAAACAAAAACACACAGTATTTTCCAAAGTGCCAGATGCCATCCTTATGTATTTTGTTTTGCTAAAACCTAGAGAAATTCAATTTACTGCAATAAAGAAGGGCTGCGATCAGAGAGTGTTGAGTTTCTTGTCTTCTAAAAATATTCAAAATTAATCAATTCTAAAAATAATTTTGGATTAATGTAATAGTTGACAAATGTTGTAAATGTAGTTTTAGTTCTAAAATCTAATCAGATATTCATGTTACCAAAGTCTGTTTTCAATGTCGGAGAGCTTCAGGTTTCCGCATTACAAAACAAACATGTCACCTGGTGCAACAACAAGCTTGAAGGGTGTGTTTTTTAAAGGAACAGGCAAAAAAATGTAATCATATCACACATAGAGATTTTTGTGAAATTAGAAGATGTTTTTAATTTTATACCATCTTTGTTTATTTGATGTTTCCAGGTGGAGGTGGAAAAGCGGCGCGAGGAGCAGAGGAAATTTGGTGTTTTCTTTGACGACGACTATGATTATCTGCAGCACTTGAAGGAGGCGGCAGGTCCATCAGAGCTGGTGACCTCTGGGATGGTACATAATGATGGGCAACCTTTTCAGCTCTGTGATGAAGATGCAGATGAGGATGAGGAGGGTGGCATTCCTGTGAGTTCCCCACAGACCTGAAAAGCCTGGACACTTTGGGAGTTCAATTATTCTCCTGAAGCCTGTGAAGTTTGAGAAAATGGCACATATAGTGTATTTTGAATATTTGTTCAGATGTTTAATTTCACAATATTGACATTATAGATTTATGATTTAAGATAATTTTTTCATCAGATGACAGGTTTGCTCTGAATCTTTTCTGTAATCATTCTTATCGTATGTGATTAACAGGCGGCCACTATCAACCTGCCTTCTTCAGTGTTTGCCTCAGAGTTTGAAGAGGAGGTTGGACTCCTCAACAAAGCAGCTCCAATTTCAGGTAAGAGCTCCAGTATAAGATTTGTACTAGTGTATTAAAAGTGCACAGAGAGGATACGGTCTTTGCATGTAGCTGTAGTGCAACTGTCACTGATGTGCAACGCATTAAAAAAGACACCAAAGCATAACTCTTTTTACTTTTAAAGGTTAACCCTGTTTGGACGGTTGTGTCTCCAGCGTCACGTTTTTCCATAAACCCTCATTCAAATTACAGTAACTCTTGAACCGTTTGTACTATTGACAAAACAGCATCTGAAAGCTGAGATTCATAGATTTCTATTAGATAGATGGATAAATAGATAGATAAATTGATTGATTGATTAATTTTGTTGATCCCAAACTGGGAAATTGTAGATTATTGCTATTCAACACATTTCAGTAGAAGTCTGCATTGGCTGTGGGGGGGGGGGGAGTGAGGGGAACAGAGAACAGCAGATGTGG
>JAPQRQ010000001.1:19942125-19954248 GCA_037367365.1 Apogon talboti
TATATATGTATACACATGTGTACACACACACACAGAAAAGAAAGGCCAGAACCACCTGCCCTCTGTAATGCATGTTGTGATTCTCATGAGACACACATTTGACTAAAACATTTACATACAGAATACCAGCAGGTGGAAATTCCCTGAGTCCTGATTAGTTGTTAAGTCTGACGTCATGGTGCCATAAAACTCGTCCAGGTGTAAATAGTCTCTAACAGTGGAGTCTCTATGTGCGTTTACCTCAACTTCTCTCTTAAATCAGGGACCAGTCAGGGTTCAGAAGGCGCTAAATGTATTTATTTAACTAAAACACAATGATTAATGCACTTATACACTGTGTTTTACCTGCAGTAGATTGTGATTTTAAGTGTCTTAAATAGTGTTTCAGTTCCTGTTTCATTCACAGCAACGTGTCACTTTACTTCATGCTCAACTGTGTGTTGACATAAATCATTAATTTATTTATCTTGCCCTGAACTGGACAGCACTGATAAAGGGCTAACAAATGAAACAAAAAGCTGGATGATGTGCAATACCTCATAACATCCTTATCCTCTGTCAGAGATCCAATTTGATCCAGTTAATCAACTAACGAACTAACATTAGCACCAAACTTAATTGTTTTCTTAATCCATTGTAACTTTACTTATCAGCTTCAGTCACTTTTTCTGCTCGTGTTACCTGAAAAGTGGTAGAACGACAACTGGATGTGTTTTATTGACTCGTGGACTCAGAGCTGCAGCAGATTGAATAGAGAGGGATGAACTGAAGCAGACCGGTGGTAGGAAGCGACGTGACGACTTAACGACCGGATACCCTTTGTTTTCAAAGAGGTGCACTGTAATAAATAAAGAAATTAGGATTCATTGCACTAATAATCAGTGTCCAGTAATGTTACCTGACAGACAGTTCTGTTTGTTGGATGAATTCATTGTTGTTTGTCTCCTTTAAAGTAGAGGTCAACTACATTTTTAAGAGAAATTAAAACGCCATAAAAAGAATGAAGGATCTTTGACACCACATCTGAGTCAAACTAATAAATTACTAGATAAATGCATCAGTAAATCTGGAAGTGAACACCAGGCTAACCACGAAATTTCCAGGTATTAGCCATTAGCCACTGTATCTGATATGTTTAACAAACGTCCCTTCAGAGGTGATTAATCTGTCTCCTCTTTAACCTTCCAGTGTCTTTAATACCACACTGTGGCTCATCAGCATTTCATTTGACGCTTAAGTTGTGTTTTTATGGCGTCGTTTCGTCAGTCGAAGCCGATCCGTGTCTCCAGTAAGACGGGCATCCCCCTGGACGTGCTTCCTGCCAGAGGCCTGACAGCGAAACAGGCGGAACGAATGACGAGGATCAACGACTCGGATCTGCCTCGAGCCTGCACACAACCTCGAAACAAGGACGAGAGCAAAGACGAGAGGAAGGCGAGGAAGCAGGCCATCAAGGAAGAACGGAAGGTACCACAATTAGTTTTTATCCTTTGTGAATTGATTATACTGACCTGTTTGTGCCACAGACTGGATTTTGTCCAAATTTATCTCTGTCATAATAATTAGGTTTGTTCAGATTTGATCACAGTGACCTGGAATTTACAGTTTTTATATATGTATTATTATTTTATTTTGATTGTGTTATCTGATGGTGAGCAGCTTACATGTACTTGAATTTGCTTTGGCATTAATAATGTACTGTCTTATTTTGTCCTGTGTTGTTTAGTCTTATTTTGTCCTGTGTTGTTTCGTCTTTATTTTGTCCTATGTTGTTTCGTCTTATTTTGTCCTGTGTTGTTTTGTCTTATTTTGTCCTATGTTGTTTCATCTTACTTTGTCCTGTGTTGTTTCGTCTTGTTTTGTCTTATTTTGTCCTGTTTTGTCTTATCTCATTTTGTCTTTTTTCACCTTGTTTCGTCTCATCTTGTCCCTGTCCAAAACCAAACACTGTGTCCTTCAGGTTACGTTATTTAGTCAGATGTTTTAGTCTGTACTGTTTTGTATTTAGGATCTGGTTTTAACCTGTCAACTTTGTGCAACTGAAGTATATATTTAAATTTCTGAGACCCGAAATTTTGATTCAGAATTGAAATATGAGTGAAACTGTGCAGAGTTGCATTCAAAGGTAAAACCCCCTGAAAAATCAGAGCAACAGAAATCAGTGCTAGAGATTAAACGGCTCTGTTTTCATGACGTGAATTATTGCTGGTGGTTTTTGACAGTAAAAACACCAGATTGACCCTGTGAGGAGTTGAATCCAATGAAATGCTCGTGTGTTGACTCTGCAAACACCAGTCTCCATTCCAATATTTACTATAAGAGGATCAGCGGAACTACAGCAGTGGGTTAATAAATGATTCAAACGATTATTAGTGTAATGTGGTGAACTCTAACCCCTTTGTGTTTTCACAGGAGAGGAGAGTGGAGAAGAAGGCCAACAAGACGGCGTTTAAAGAGGAGAAAGTCCGACAGGAGAAGCAGATGTTGAACCTCAGAGCGAACATTCAGGGCCTGAAGCTTTAGTCGCTGCCCGACGGCTCGGACTGCACAGACTTTTTACCGGACAATGAGACGTTCAGGACACACTAGTCTCATCAGGTGGTGGGACGATCCGGACTGGAGGACTGACCCAGGACTGACCCGGCTCTGCTTCAGAAGAAATGTATCTGAAGTATTATCCCCTCATGCTACAAACATGGACCTCAATATGTATTTTTATGTTTTTGGTTCCACCTTTGCAGAGAGGATTAAAAACTCATGCACCTGAAGGTGTCTTTGAATGTCTCATCAAAACTGAACAGGTTTTCGCTTTGCTAACCCGCCCATGGACACATGTTGATGATGAAAATCCACAGTTCATCATTATGAAATACAGAGAATCACATGATTTACACATTAAATGTATTCATAAAGTATAAATCAAAGTGAGAAAATTTATTATACTATATTAACTCACCAACGTTATCAGCTATTACGTTATCAACAGCTATTTGAATATTTAAGAATCGTTTGAGTAAATTCTGAAGAAAAGTTTTTGCAAACTTTGTTGATTCTTTTTTTTTTTTTTTCTTGTTTTTAAGGTACAATGAGGAACAATTATAAGCATTTCATAAATTTCAAAGACCTTCATTAGCAAATATCACATTTATGTAAAGAGTCAATTTACGTGTCTCCCTCGAAAAAGATTTTATCTTAAGGAACTTCCTGGTTAAATAAAATGTAAATGTAGTCACACCTGAGTAAATTACAGCTGTCAGTCACATTTAACCTCCATATCTATCTGAACATGCCTGTAATTAAGCAAAAACTACTTCAGTGGGTTTTCTATAGTCTGTAAACAGGTATTTCTAGAGAAGGCAGACACCTTCCTTCTACTGTACTGACTCTATATTGACTTCTGAAAACTAGACTATCTTACATCTAAGGGCTAAAAAACTGGCGTCTGAAAATCAGTTCACAGCTGTGGGATAAAAGGTAAAGATTCAGTATGGAACATTTGCTTTTTTTCCTGCAAAAACAACTCAATCTTCTGCTCCTCTACTGCAGCAACAGTGTTCAGATTTACAAAGACACACATTAATCACTGCACCAGTTGAGAAGTATCAGGAAGTAGAGAGTGGCATGTACCGTAAGCACCGATTGAATATGACATCACATTTCAATTTTCAGCTCTTCCCCTATGCAACTGTTTGTTTTTTTATTCACATTTCACGTTTTTCAGATGTGAAATGTAGAAAAATGTTTCGACTCTATCAATGTATCAGTAACTATATATATTTTAGAGCTCATGGAAACTGAGTATGTTAGTTTTCATTAGACTGCAATAAAAACACTGTATAATGACACATAAGAGGAAGAAAAACATTTGGCAATGCACCAGCATTCCTCCTCCTCCTCACTCCAACAAACATGAGCTTTATCTGATCGTACAAATGTCATGCTGGTTTGTGAAAGCAAAGATCCTTTATTATTCATCAGTGCAGTTGAAAGTTACAGCCAAATTCATGTCTTTTAGTCAAAACTACCGGAATTACTGTAAAATAAGTTAATAACATAACGTGCTGCTCACTTTTAACTCCCCTCGGCCAAATATAGTGTAAGATTCTGTTGAAAGTTTAGATCAGATTGTCTGTGTGTAAAACTTATTACATATTTACATTTGAAAGTCCTCAGATATTATAACTGCGCACAGCTGTTTCAAGCAAACATATCACCCCAACAAACCAAGCCATGCCAAGATGTATTGTTGGAAATTGATTAAGTGATTAAGTGATTAATAAAGGCATGTTTGATTACTAACCATAAAGTTTTCTGATCCTGAACAATAAAGTTGTAATACTAACAACATGGTGTATATTTGGTGGGCATGTGTCCATTTGATGCCATTTGACCTTGAAAAAGTAGGTCAAGGTCACCTATTGAAAATAGGCTTATGCTCCATGGTAAGACGCATCCACAGTTTAAATTTGGTGCAGATATCTCCCTGTAAAACCCTGAATTTTTGTAAATACATTTAATTAGTTTGTTTCAAACAGAACTACTCCAGGAACCATCAGAGATCCAGTTCAACAGGTCCCCACTGGCGGATGAATGGAACCAGGTACAATAGATATTTAGGCTTTAATGAGGTGGAACTGTGTCACCAGGTTTACAGATGCAACAACTGTCCACATCAGACCTCTCCAGTGTGAGGCTGCAGAGGTTTTTTATAACGGCTTATGGAGAAACATTATTTTGTACCTGGGACCAGCTCCAGGTCCAAACCAGTACACAGGACCAGCTCCAAGTCCAAACCAGTACCCGGGACCAGCTCCAGATCCAAAGCAGTACCCGGGTCCAGCTCCAGATTCAAACCAGTACACAGGACCAGCTCCAGATCCATACCAGTACTCGGGTCCAGCTCCAGGTCCAAACCAGTACCCGGGTCCAGCTCCAGATCCAAACCAGTACACAGGACCAGCTGCAGATCCAAACCAGTACCCGGGTCCAGCTCCAGATCCAAACCAGTACACAGGACCAACTCCAGATCCAAACCAGTACCTGGGTCCAGCTCCAGGTCCAAACCAGTACCCGGGTCCAGCTCCAGGTCCAAACCAGTACCCGGGTCCAGCTCCAGATCCAAACCAGTACACAGGACCAACTCCAGGTCCAAACCAGTACCCGGGTCCAGCTCAAAGGTCCAAACCAGCACCCGGGGTTGAGGAAAAATTAATATTTACATGTTTTTTAATGTGCTGTATAATGTCATTTTTTTGTGAGAATGAAAAATTAGTATTGAAAAAGTATAATTTAGGAACCTCCATCATAGGTTTTATCTATGATGAGGTATCTGTACTATACTTATTGTTATTATTATTATTGTTATTATTATTATTATCATTATTATTATTACTTAAACAACATATGCTTATAATAAATTGTGTTGAACAGATCATGTATTATTATCATCATTATTATTAGACTACCATTGAACAACTGGTTGAAAATGAAAAAAAATCATTTAATCGTGTAATACAGAAAACACACAATACAATAATAAATCCAGGCACAAGAAAAGATCCTTCTCTTCCGTTCATTATGATGTGAAAAGTCAACCTAAAAAAACAATGTATTTAAATGTGTTCTTGGTTTCAGCTCATTTAATAGAGGTAAAACTCACCCTGCTGTTTTTAGAAGCAGCTGCGTCTTCTTTGTACATTAATCAGATAAAATACCACAGAGACCAAACTTGAGGATGGCGTCGCCTTCAAAAATGTCCGGTAGCTGCATCGGCTCCAAACAGATGAAAATCACCAGTTTGGTCTCCAGAAACTCAAAAACAGCAATGTTTCCAGTCTCATATGTGAAAAAACCCTTAAAAAACTGTCTCCATATTGTTCAGCAAACATACGAGAACCTGACGCAACAAAACAGCAGCAAATGAAACAATTATGACAGGTTATCAGGGATGCACTGAGGACAAAAATATGATATTACAGAGAATATTCTACTTACAGTTTTTTCTTTAGAGAAAAAAAGTAGAATATTACAAGAATAAGGTCATAATATTGCAGGAACAAAGTCATAATATTTCAGGAAAAAAGTCTAAATATTATGAGAGGAAAGTCATAATTATATCTGTAAATATGACATTTGTTAACAAATATTATAAAGTAACAAATTTAGCAGATAACATTGTTCTTGTAATATTACAACTTTTTCCTCCATTTATGATTACATCATTATTCCTGTAATAAGAACTTTCTTAAACTTTACTCTCTAAATAATAATAATAATGATAATAATTCAATGCTCAGTGTGGCCCTGATACTCCTTTGTAGATGATAAATTAATTTCAGTGGTATAAAACACTAAAACATGTTTTTTGAGGTGTAGACTTAATTATTAAACAATGATAATACACATAAAACTAGAAAATATAAGAAAAAAGCTAACATTTTACAGTTGACAATGGTTTACCTCACCACTTCCTGTTTTAAAATCAGAAGTAAAAGATGATGTAGAGTTGACCATAGGATAGAATCACTCTGGCACAAAATTAGCACAAAAAACAAAAATATATTTATGTAGCATTCTTAAATCAGAGCTGTTGAGTTCACCTGTCCTTCAGTTGGGGTCGGGATGACAAACTTTGTTCGTTTCCTAATAGTAAAACTGAGACGTTGTGTTGCCATTTTCAGAACCCCCAGATTCATTTGAAAAAAAAAAAAATACAAAAATGAACCCAAAGCCTTCTGTTTTACTGCTGCCTTTGTCCGTTTGGATCTGAACGAATGTAATAAAACACCAAAGTCCAACAGTGACACGTGTGAGAACAGAATCACTGTTATTGTCAGTTAAGTCTGGTTTAGTTTTAATTTAGTTTAGTTTAAGAAGCTTCAGGGATTCAGTTCCCTGTGACAACACGACTACATGAACATGAGGTAAAGTGGAGAACATTTTTATAGGCAGATGTGTTTTCAGGTGGTAAAGCATGGGTGTCAAACTTATTTACGTTCAGGGGCCACATGCCGCCCAATATGATCCAGAGTGAGACGGACCCATAAAATAATACTATAATAACCTAGAAATAATGTCAACTCCAAACTCTTGACATGTTTTAGAGGGAAATTTTTTTTATTACATTAAGGAAATTAAAGGAAATGTTTACATCTACAAACTATCCTAAAAAAAAAAAGTCAATAACATGAACCTGAAATTCATTAAGAAAAATAAGTGCAATTTTAACAATATTATAGTTTATCATTTACACATGTACATTACAACTTCCAGTGGATCTACAAACGTACAAAGCTGTTACATTCACTAACAGGCAGAATATTGTTAAAACTGCACTTAATTCTCTTCAGAAAATTCATGTTGTTCATATTTGCTCATGTTATTCATATTTTTTGTGAGAGGATAGTTTGTAAATGTGAAAAATTTCATGAAATTTTACTTTTTTACACTAAAACAAAAAGAGGAAATTTGGAGTTGTCATTATTTGCAGGTTATTCTAATATTATTTTACTGGTCTGACCCACTTCTGATCATAGAGGTCTGTATGTGGAACCTAAACTCAGAGTTCAACACCCTTGACTTTGAGTGTAATTTTTGCATTTCACAAGTTCACCCCAGGGACAGGGGGCCTCCACGGGCCTGTAAAGCAAGTACAAAACTCATGTTAACCCTTTCAAACCGTGCTGTCTTATAATGTCCCTCAATTATTCCTGTGGGTTCTTCTTTACACCGCTGTCCAAAGCCGTGCAGTTAGACTCTGAACAGGGCTAATTACACATGCATTAAAAAGGCGAAAGAATAAAAAATCAGTCTTAAAGCAACACGGTTGTTGTGACGTTAACTCGAGGTGTAAGCCGTGACTGTGTCTCCGTCGCCCATGTCTATCTGTAGAATTTGTGGGCGGTCATATGGTGACACCGCCTCCTCCTCCTCCTCTTCCTCTGTAGAGTTTATGGAAACACTCTCTGTTTCTACCGAGCCATTTGCAGAGTCGTCGTCTGTCCTCTGTCCGTCTGGCATCAGACCCATCGCCTCCTGGCTGCTGCTGCTGCTGCTGTCCGAGAACCGTCTCCCCGTGTAGAAGGAATCCCTGGGTGGATTCTGGGGCCCGGGGCCGGAGCTGCCGTCCCAAAGGGTGGCGGTGGGACTGATGTCCTCGTCCTCCATGGAGTCGACTGAAGGCCTGATGTCTACCACCTGAACACGACACATAACTGCACCGGAGTCCAACGCTGAATATCTTTCCTGGTTTCTGGAGTTTGGCTCTGGAAGACACTGTAAAGTAAACACATGATGAAGAGTCGGCATCATTAACCCTTTATCGGCCAAGTGACTATTTTTGGTCATTTCTGCATGCATTACAAAACAGTGACAGCAACAGTTCCAGTGAGGGCAGTGAGTCACCAATCTCAGGTCCAATGTGGTCTACAGGGTCTGTAAGGTCCACCTCTGCATGTACAGTGAGTGTACCTGCTTTGTTAGGTACCATGAAGTAATGGTACTAATGTAAGGAATGATGTTCAAACGGATAATGTGGATGTTGACAGGTGTCTGGATCAGCACTTATGTTTGTCTACTGTTCTAAAAGTCATGTTCTAACGTTATCAAATACATGTTCCTTTCACCTTAAATGTGTTTTCTTGGATTTTTAATTTTTTTTTTGCCACTTATGGGTAAGGAACCAAATATGGTAACTTAATTAACCTTGATTTTCTACATGAAAATATATATATTTTTTTATTTCACAAAAATAATAAAGTGTTGTTATGTCTTCCAATAACACATAAGGGTGAAATTTGGAATTTCAGAATATTTCTATGAGTGCCCAATAAAGGGTTAAACAAATGCTGCAACCATAAAAAGGAAGCATTTGTGGGCTGGTGTTTTGAAGCTTTGTATATGTTGTTGTTTTCTCTGCTGGACACAGCTGTGAATGTAAAGAATAGAGGTTGATGAAATGTCAGCGTTTCTTCTACAGGGGTGAGTTTAATTCTGAGGCTTATGGAGGTATAAAGTTATTATGGGATGTTATTATCTTTGGTATGTTGCTGTTTGTTGGTCTACGGTTCAGACTAAACTGTGACACTTCTGACCTAGTTTGTTGGATTCCAAACAGATCTTTAGTGCAGCTGTTGACTGACTGACAAAATAATGCTCCTTTAACTCTTTTACCTTAATTTTACCCAGAATGCATTATTGTAAAACCTCGAATGAAATACTAAATAGAACTAAATAAAAAACACTAAATAGAACTGAACTGCTCAAATTTTACATGAAGGAGGTAGGATTGATATTTATGAATATTTTCAGACATATTAAAACACCAAACAACTAATGCATCAACTGAATAGGTAATAATGGTCGGTCACTGCTGTTACACATACCAAATGCATGATTAAGTTTATGTTTCTGAACTTGAAGAGCTTGCATATGCATTAACTGAGGGACAAATGTGCAGATGTGTGATCATTCTTTAAAATCGTAGAGTGGTGTATGTTTTATCTGATCTTATGTCTTACCAGTGGTTCAGGTAGAGGTGGTGTTTTCAACGTCCAGGCCTTTGTTCCGCGAACAATGAAGATTATTATGATAACAACGATGACGAAGCCAGCCAGTATTAAGATGACGACAACCCAGTGGTCCCCTGCGACCAGACAGATTTAATACAGGTGTAATTGTAAGGTATGTTTGTGATGTGTCAATGTCAGTCAATGTCAGGAATTAAACAGGTACAGTTCAGGTTTCTCAGATTTACACTTAAGTTAAAAGTACCGACTTAGATTCATCACAGTTTCCCTAAAAAGCTTTCTAAAAAAATGTCCTTGTTTCCATTTTGCTCACATTGCTCCACTGCATTTGTCTGACATCTTCAGTTACTTTTACAGCTTTATTCACTTCCTCTTCAGTGAAAAATAAATGTCGATTGTATATATTTGTGATAAATGGAGGAGTGAAGTGTTCATTAGTTGGGCTTAAACCTCTACTCTCTCTTAAGGTAAAACCATCATGAGTGAATGGACATTTGTCAAAAAGCTGGAAATAGGCCTGTTTTTCTGAACTCATTAAAGCTGACTTTTTAGAGACATGTGGTTCTAGTCATTACAAAGTAGTTATCGGCTGACGGCGGATTTTTAAAGTCTGAAAAATATTCAACACTGTTAGAAATGTACTATTTTTGACTGTATTAGAAACCAAAAAAAAAGAACAAAAATCAAAAGTGTGCTTAAATATGTAACGGATCACCAAAGTAACCACCAGAAATCTGGATGAGTCTAGGAGCCATTCTTGGAGATGCTGTTCTTATACACATACATTCATTCATTCATTCATTTTTGGAATTGCTTAATCCTCCAGAGGGGGTGTTGGAGTCCATCCCAGCTAACATCAGACGAGGGCGGGGTTCACCCTGGATGTGACACCAGTTCATCACAGGGCTGACATATAGAGACAAACAACCACTCACTCTCACATTCACACCTATTACTTATCATTAACTTTTATTTAACTAGGAAAAAAGACTGAGATTAAAAATGTCTTTTGCAAGAGTGTCTTGGTCAAGACTTTACAACAACATTCCTTAAACCTGATTCGATCAATTAGAAAAACATCTACATCCAGATTGATCCTTTTCCCATTCATTTAACATGACTTTGACTGTATTTACAGAGACCAGTTCCTTCAGTTTGATCTCCTTCTGTAGGTTGTTCCAGGCAGTGGGAGCAGAACATTTAAAAGCTTTCTTTTCCAGTTCCCTTCTGTCATTTAGCATTAACAGATCCTGGGCCCGGAGACTGTATGTCAAAAGCGTGTAAAAAGATCTGTCCATCCAACTCAACAGCATAGCCCTCGAGCGCTATGGGCTTTTAGACTAATTAACCTGTTAGTGCATGTCTCTGGATAGTTGGAGGAAGGTGGACAGAACCCACGCGGACACAGGGAAAACATGCATACTTCACACATGCCTCTTACTGTGAGGCATGTTGTTTTGTTCCACAAAATTATCAATAGTGAAGGGATTGTATATTGAAAAACCACAGGTAGTCTAATTGTTATTTCCAAGGCTGCATTTTGATCCGACTGCTTTAAACTTCACTTACCCATTGATGATGAGCTGGGACATACGTTGTCTTTTTCTCTAAATACCACACTTCCGACTTTATTTCCCTCTATTAACCATCCTTCCAGCTTTATGCACGTCTCCACATTGTCAGGAAATGTGAACTCACATTCGCAGATCCTCTGGTCCACTCCACACGATGGCTCATAAGTGTTCTGTAGGAACAGGAGAGTGATCCCTTTTATCATCATTGTGTCTCTGTCATCAGTTTAATGTTGTAGACCGGCGTCAGAATCTCAGCTCTACTACGAAGTTTAATGTACTTACACCGCTGACAGAGAACTGGAACTGAAAGGAGGCCGATTTGGGCTTGTGGGCCTGTTTCAGCTCAGGGTAGAAGCTGAACGGGTTCAGGACACTCACAGTGGCCTGTGACTTGTCCACTTTCAGACTCACAGGAGGGAAGTCTAGTTCACCTGTGAACAGAGGAGTCAAGTCCACACACCCTTTACCACAGTGGGACTACAGAGACAGATGCATCTGTCAAAATAAAAGTGGACACGACAGTGGACTGAAACTGAACACCATAAAACCATCCTTCAAATCAAATAAAACCGCTTGCATTGTCAGTGACTGTACGTTAAACATTATGACACATTTCCTCTGATTAATGTCTCTTACAAAATGCTTTCATTTTTATCATTTTTGTTTTGTTGAGTCTGTCATCCTTTGTGTCTTTTATGCCACTTTTGTCTTTTACATTGTTTCTGCCTCATTGCATCTGTTATACTATTTTCATCTAACAGCATATTTTACATCATTTTCATCTTGTAGGTCACTTTTGTTTAGTTGCATATTTGACGTTTTGCGCTGTGTATTTTATGGTGTTTCTCTCACTTTCATTTTATATACAGTTTTTGCATTCCAATCCAATCCAATCCAATCCAATCTAATCCACTTTTATTTGTATAGCACATTTTACCAACACAAAGTCTCCAAAGTGCTGCACAGAGTACAAATTAGCTCTAATTGCAAACCCCCCCCAAAAAAAGCATGTTCATAAGCAT
>JAPQRQ010000001.1:19996237-20008622 GCA_037367365.1 Apogon talboti
CTGGGTCCAGTGGAAATGTGACCCCATGGATATTCGATAGGGTTTCACAGACCCCCTGCCAGAACCCCTGTAATTTACACTGCCAGGTCGAATGAAGGAATGTTCCTTCCTCCGTACCACTTCTAAAGCACAAAGATGACACATTAGAATTATATTTATGGAATTTATACAGGGTGATATACAGCTGATGGAGGAAGTTGAATTGGATCAGTCTATAACCTCCTTTGTGTAGGTAATAAACACCACCCCGTTAAACTGCAGCCGTTCATGTCTATGATGTAACACTGATCCACCATGTTGGACACATGGCATGGTCTGATCTGGATCATGAGCTGCTCCTTTCCTTCTCCAGACTCTTATTCTTATTCTGTGATCATCCATGTTGGTTGTCATCTGTGGTCTTTCAGACCTTTTGGTTTTGCTGAGCTCACCGCTACCTCTCTGATAGATTTATATCTGTTTTTTTTTGTTTATTTTTTTTCACCTGAATGACACCTCCTTCACTTGCATTAATTTTGAGATTTCCAATGAGCAGTTCCTAAATATGATTAACATTTGGAATCAACTCCAGACCTTTTATCTGTTTCATTTGTCATAGAATTAACAGAGAACAGGACATCTCTGCATATGAGGCAGCTTTTCAATCCAGTCCAATAACTTTTGAGCTTCTGAAAATGGAGAGAAAATGGTCCTGAACAGACCAACAGCATCCACTGATGTAAATGTTTAATACCTGTTGATCCACTAATCCTATCAATCCATGTAAATAATTGTTGTCAAATGCAGTTTTTCATCTTTTCATGGTCATCAGATATGACCCATTTGGACGTTCAGAAGCTCTGTAGTTACCGTGGAAACACTGTCATCTTCTACAACATTGATTCACCAGTAAAACCCATGGAGTTGGATCAATGACAGTGGATGGACACACTTGTTAAAATGTATATTTTGTTGAGAAAAGTCACTATTTCTTCAGTTTTCTCAGTTTTGATAATAATAACCTTTGAATTTACTCTGAGTTTTATGAACATCTACATGATGTGTGAATTAAATATATAAAAATACATGATTTATACTGAAAAATGCAAAATACAGAGAAAAATGTTATAATAAATAAATGATAAATCACTTCAAAAATAACTTTATGTTCAGCTAATGAAAAAATCTGTTTTTTTATCTGCTTTGATATAATAACCTTTGAATTTATTCTGAGGTTTGAGGAACATCTACATGATCAGTGAATCAAATATTGGAAAATACATGATTTGCAATGAAAAATGCAGAGGATAAAATGATAAATTACTTTGGAGAGGATAAATAGAGAGAAAAAAAATCATTTAGAGGTCACTACAAAAACAGTTGTAGCATTTTAAGGGTTAAAATGGTTGCAACTGCTTAATGATTAAAGCAATGAATTTGTTAAACCTCTTGAATTAAAGCTGAAAGTCCACATCCTGCTTCATTTTAAGTCCGCTGTTCAGGTGTACAGAGGCAAAACTAGAAAAATTGGGCTACTTTCCCAATACTTACAGACCTGAATATATTTAATAGGGTCTGAACACTGAAAGCTAAACTCCTTTGGTATCTGTCGCCATTAGTATATGTTCCATTTTTGAGAAGGTTTGCAGACTTTCCTTTTACAGTGGAAGTTGCTTTTATGTTCAATATGGACAATAAAAAAGGCATTTAAATGAGATATTTTAAATGTTTTACTGGAAAAGTATTACTGGATATGGAGCTGAAATTGAAACTTACTCTTGCAGTCGACCTTACACATTTGGGGATTTGTTGACACATCATCAGTGCAAACCACGAGATTACCAAGCTGGAAAATGCCATAGAAGGTCCAGTTGCCCGTTGCTTCAGTGTTGTTCGTCACAAGAGTGGTGTTGAAACCTGACGCCTTCTCTGCATGACAGACAACTAGGACAACGGAAAGAAAACACTTAAAAGTCAACTCCAAAATGTTATTATATAATCATAGCCACAGGGGTGAAGTGTTCTTCCATCAAATGAGCAGAGGGGGTTATGTGACGTCTTTAACTCGAGCACTGAATCTAAGGATATGAGATCATTGTTGTTTAGTTTGTACTGGTTTGCATTTATTGTGCTTATTTTGCTCTTGGTTTTTGTGAAAAAGTGGTGGTGGATGGTTGAGTAAAATCTATAAGGGGGTAGGGTAGGATTAGAAAAGTAATTATCTTTTTGCTTTGTTTATTTAACATGGATGACCTTATTGAATAATTTACTGGCACTAATAGATATAATGATCATGATAAAATTTATTTCGACCATACGTAGGAATAAAAGATAAAGGTGAACAGACGGCAAAGAGAAATTACAAATTTAAACTACCACATCTAAGAAGTTATAGATTAAGTAGTTTGAACATACTAGAGCTGCAAGTACAAAAAACATTTCACTGCATTATATTATGTATAATTGTGCATGTGACAAATAAACCCATCTTATCTTAAGTAAATACTCCACGGCATTTGTCTGACTGCTTTAGTTACTTTTACACTTGTTTTTAATCTCCCGTCAGTCCATGAAAACTCTATACTATAATGCAACATATACATTGAGGCGGCAATAAAATTAATTCAAAAATATTATATATAATAGTATAACAATGACTGTTTTTAGACCCAGGTGTAAGGTCTGCATTACTCCTCCAAATCCACATACAGTACATAGCATTAGCATTAGCACAAATGAGGGGCGGTGAGCTGCTGTTGAAGGCGCTCAGGGACCGACTCCAGATCTTCATCAGCACCGTGGTCAGGGCTACTGACAGAATTAATAAATATGTACGTGTTTTAATGGCAGAAGAAACCAGAGGAAACCCTCACAGCACAGGCAGAACAGATAACTTCAACACAGAACGGCTGTGCATTACATCATACATGAGATCTACATCTAGGTGCGCTACTAAACCAGCCTGTACATACTGTATTCATTTGGAATCAAATTCTGAATTCACATCACATGCATTGTGTGGAATCATCTAATGTCCCTCTCAGTACAATGCATCTCGCAAAAGTAAAAAAAAAAAAAAAAGACCATGAAAACAAAAAACTTATTCAACTTACCCATGGTTGTCATCATTTTAGGGTCCAATGGCCGGCCATTGTGTTGTAAATCTTCCATCTCTTTGAGCACTTTATCCCTCAGTTCACATTTTGACAATCCCTCAGATGGAATGCACCCCAACACCACCAGAAGAAACACCAGAAGAATCTTCATCTTTCCTCCAGTAATGTCCTCAACTGAAAATACCCATCATCTGGCACATATATATATATATATACTCCTCAGATCCACTGTCAACAAATCAGACAGAACCTATTGTTGTCCTTAACAAAAGCAGCTTCCTCAGCGTCTCCTGTCAAAACCGCCCTCATTATGTGTTTTGCCAAATGTCGCACTTACAGCTTCCAACTTCTGAGTGTAAGGAGGTCAGGAGTAAAATAATATCCCCTGCCCGGAGGATGTTTTCATATTTGCGGGTTACACCTTTCTCAGCTTGAAAGGCCCTGGCCATGGGACCAAAAACCAGATAAGGTGAAACAGTTTATCTTCTGACATCACTGTGAGGCTCATATAATACCAGGGATCCAGTGTCAGAAATCGCAATGTGAGGAGGTGAATAGAGGGTGTGCAAATTACCAGTCCTGTTAGTTTCCTGAGAACAGCGATCATGTTAAGCCTGACAAAAGAAAGAACAATACCAGGGGCAACAACACAGCAACATGAAACATGAGCAGAAGAACAGACAGTTTTAGGTTTGGAAAAACATTTTTGTACAAAGCACCAGCAAATATGATAGCATTAAATTCAAAATGCCGTCTTAGAACAAGTTATGGGTTTTGTGCCTAAAGACAAGGTTTTTTGTTCACTTTTTCATAAAATGAAAATTAGCACAGTTGTACTGGTTCAGATCTTGAATGTTTTCAGAAGTAGAACAATTACAAAAACGCCTCATGGTAGCCACTTTGTACCGTCTGAAACAAACATCATAGCAAATGTTTGCCCTGTTTTTTTTTTTTTTTGTGTGTGAAAGTATGATAATGATACCATCCAACAATTTAAGAAGCCCAACTCAGATGGGAACTATTTTACAAATATGCATGTGCAGATAAAGCACGTGCATCAATTACACAGTGTATTAGTTACACATGTCGCCTTTAACAGTACATGTACTTATAGAATTATCATGGACTGAATGAAAAACATCCGCTCTGAATTCACTGTCTTGATGAAACCTCAGCTCTGCGTGAGTACATTTAAAAGCTGTGAGAAACGAGTATCTGCCCACATGAACCTGAAGAGCTGGGCGTGTCACAAAAAAGAAATCTTATTTTACATCAGTACACAGAACAACACACGCAACCATTCTAATTATTGGCTTTTAAATTTTACCTGTAAATTAATGGATTTAATAATTAACAAGTAAACATTAATATGCAACACAGTACAACACTAGTTACCTTTAGCATAGAAATGAAGTCAGCCAAATAACTTACTGGATGCACAATAGAAGTGGGATGTTTTATAAGATATGGCAACCATTCTTAAACTATATGGAAAAACTACCAGCACACCAGATTGGTTAAGCTTGTAATACTCGAGCAGGGCTTGTAGGACCTAGGAGGTGCGAGGTCACCATGTGTCTCTCTCCTATTTTTTTTCTTTTCTTTTTTCTCCTTTTTTTCCCTTGTGTGTGTATGTGACCGGCTGTCTCTGGCCCGGTTGTTGTGGGTCGGGGAGGTCATTTTGTCTTGCAAGTATGTAACTGTATTGTTGTCTTGTGAAAAATCAAAATAAAATATTACAAAAAAAAGAAAAAAAGAAATGAAGTCAGCCAACATCAACAAGACAACACAAATTCAATGTAAGGTCACAGAACTGACACACCTGTGTAAGAACGTACTGTCCAGGGAGATCTGACCTGGCTGTCTGAATTAGAGTTTCAACAAAAAACCCCCACCAGGGAAAGTCTATCCCTGAAAGACCTAAACAGCCACCAGCAACCAAAAGCATCTACTGATCTAAAATGCATCATGACTTCTGAACCACGATGTTAAGGCCTGTAGTCATGTGTTGTGCTCATAAGAGTCAACTCTGTGAACACTGCTCACTGCAGAACTTTGTTCTGATCGAGCAGCACGGTGGCCAATCACGCGATGATATGGATCATAACTGATATAAAATATGAGTGACATGTAAAAAAAACAAAAAAACAATAGTAGATTAGGTCCCACCACAAACAGACACATCAGAATGGTTTGGTTCTGATTTCAGGGCTGTTCCTGTTCAGGTTCTGTTGTGTGGATTTGTTTACAGTGTTTTGTTAATTTGTTTGTGTGCAATGAAAAGTTTTATTGAAATATTAAACAAAAGTAAGAATGCTTTTGTGACAGAATAAATGCACAAAATGAAGCAATTATAAGGCTTTTCATAAAAACACTGAATGCAAAAGGGTTTATTAGCACAAAAACAATTCATAATTGCTAAGTTAGGCTAAACATTAGGCTATACAGTAAATTATACTAAATTAAGATCTGTTTGGGAGGCAAAAGAGCCGGCTCTCTGAAAAGAGCCAAACTTCCCATCACTAAAGGCCTGGCCAGAAGTAATGTAGGAGGCATCTTGAGCAGATGCCTGAACCAAATCAGCTGGCTCCTCTCCATGTGGAGAATCGGCAATTCTACATTGTACTCTGAGCCCAGGCATACTGCGAAGGAAATTAATTTTCACTCTTGTTTCTACAATGTTGTTCTTTTGGTCATTAGCATGATGAAGATTAAACAATTATAATGAATGAATGAATTAATTAATGAATGAAAACAAAGGATATTGAGCACATATGGTCTTGTCTTTATTGAAGCATCAGAGATTAATCAGTAGATAGTCTAAAAACTTATTACATTCGTAAATGATACCACCAGGACTGAATAATGAAGAAATATAAACCCCTTTTACAACAAAAATGTTCCCGATTAATTAAAACAGGAAAAAAGAACGGTTCACAATGATGGCACAGATGAGGGAGGGATATAGATGAAGATGTCACCGCTGACATGACATCCTGCAGGATTTATTTTTTCACTTGCACTTTTTAAAGAAGCGTTGGTGGTCTCTGGCAGACACAATGCAGTCTTTACCGGCATTCGTCGCATAATACCTGTTTGAAAGACAATTTTTATTAGTTTGTCAGCAAGCAGCCTTTACACATTCACTATTATTTGACATCATTATTTATTTAATTCTTTATGCTTGTACTTATATTTAGATTATTTGTGGTAGTATATGATGAACAAATTTGGTGTTGATGTAGATTTCATTGTCATTTGATTTTATATGTATCGATGCAGTATTAACTCTGGAAAGTACAAACAAAAATGTCAATAGTGCATTTATGGGGAAACTTGCTAACACCACTCCAAATTTACAGTAATAATATTAAAAAACAAACAAACAAAAAACAACAACAACAATCCTCAGGACTGTTAGAGTGAAAATGTGAAAGAAAGGCATCGTTTTTGCAGCATGAATGTGAAAAGGAACAGTGGAAGACCATTATTACATTTACATCTCTATTAGCAGCTAACAACAGCTAAGCTAATGTTGCTATGTAAGGATGCTCTATGCTGTTGTGTCATTAAAAATCATTGTCATTTTCAGGCTTTTCTGGTTTAACTCCCTTCAACAATTTTGTTTTATGTCAGTGTTTTCTGCTTATGTCCTGATTATCTGACGCAGTTCAGCTAAATTGTTGGTACTGTGTGTGCAGAGATTCCAATGCAAGAAAATGTATGTCAAATTGTATGTTTGCTTATGTTAATGCTTTGCAGGATGCACTGTTTTATTGCCTGCTTGAAAATATGAGCCTGACTGAGGTGAAGTCAGGCTCTTTAGGCATATGGAAGAAGTGGAAGGTGGATTATGCTGCTGTGATGGGTTGAGAAGTTTAATATTTTTCGTACATTTATTTTCGAGTTTAAAGATTCTCTTTCCAATGCAATGCTATGGAGCCAAATTAACCAGAGCCGTTCTCACTTCGGATATATTATCTTACAAACTTAATTCATTAGATTAGGAGATTAAAGTGTTGTACTCAAAGCATTTTTAAAAATTTTTATTTTTTATTTTTTGAGAAGTACTTTAATAACGCTGTGTATTAACTTACCAGTGGTAGTAGAGACTCTCAAAGCAGCCAGCAGCATCTGATATGTTAGCATCAATGGTGTCTTTTGTCGAAAAATAAAAAAACACAAGAAAAGCAATTGAAATTCATCCTTTAAACATCGTTAGCCTCATAGGATAATTGCCTGAGTCGTATTTTTGAACAAATTGTGATGTCTGCATAAAATGAATCAGTAGCGTTAGGAGAGGAAAGTTACAAAGGTCAGACCAAGACCAAGAACTTCCATGCTCCTCTTCCTCATTCCCACCTTCATTTCCATTACCTTGATTGTCGTTTTTCTGCTGGTTTTCCTCAACATTGTTGTCCTCTAGCGCTTTTAGCAGTTCAGCTATGTCCGAGTCGTGCTGCGTAGACTCAGGATCTGGTGCTTGGCTTGATTCGGCTGGCGCCTTTTCCGGGTCAGTGTTCAAGTTTTGTTTCTCCACTTCACAGATCACTGAAGATAGCAAAAAAAATGAACACAAGTAAGTAAGAGTAAGTAAGTAAGGGAAAGTTTCCTTTCTTTTTTTGTATACTTATTTTAATGTAGTGTGTGTTTTCCTTTTGATTGTGTATGTTTGAAATATTTGAGTTGTAAACCAAATTTCATATGGGATTCTTTATCACAAAGAAATGTTTAAAAAAAAAAAACTTATTTTACGTGTGGTACCATTTTGTTCAGATTTTGTAGACACACAACACTTGAAACTATCGACGACTTTAGCAAGAATCTACACATTAACCATGAAACCTTTACACCAAACTGGCAACACATATGCAAAAGAAAACAATCCTTGAAAAAAAAATCATGAAACACCTTGACAAATTGTTCTTTAGATGAACATGTTACACAAATATGGACACAATGCGAAAATTTAAAAAATCAACAGCACAATGGAAGAAAACAAAAACCTTTGTATTGTGGGCCTCCATTGTCTAAACTAAACAGTCATTTATCAGGTTCAAGCCCTGACTGGTAGGTGAACTTATTATCTCACAATCAAATGATTCGTTAGACTCAAAAATCTGTCAACAACAATTGGCAGAACAGTGCAGTAAAGTATAGATCAATGCTCACAGTGTTAAAAAGATGTGAATAATGTAAATGAAAGTAATGAAAGCAGTCAGTTGTGTTAGGAGTTTTGCAAAAAGTATTTTAAAGTGCAACAGTGTAATGCAGAGATGAATTCAGTTTGACTCACTAAACTTTCATTTCAGTAGTAAACAGTTGATAGTGCCTCAAGAATCACTGTTTTGAGTATTTTGGGGGAAAAAATTTAATTGCAGCATCTGCATCTTGCAGTAACACAATCCTACACCTAGACAACAATGGATGATTCTGGAAAGCAAACTACAGTAAGGTTAAATACTGTGAGACACAGGAAGTTGGCCTTATGCATTATAGTTAAACTGAAATATTCTTACATGATTGATAAAAAAATATGAATTTCAATTCTGTGACAGTATATTGTATTCAGAGTTGTCCAATAAGTGAATAAAAATGATGTCTAAAGAAGACATCTTTAAATTTCCTGATGTCCTTAGGTTCTGTGACGCTCTTTGTAACCCTGAGGAGGAGGAGGAACCCACCACTTGTTAACCTCACCTAATGCGAAGTACTTCTGCGTAACATTTTGAAAACCCTGCGGCAGTGTAACATTATTCTCAAGCTGAGTCTTTAGTTCACATCTTTTTACGGTGCAACTTTCAGACAGATTGGGCGCCAACATGGCAATGGCCAGGACGACCAGCAGTCCCAGCTTCATCCTCTGTGGGGGAAAAAATAAAACACAGCTGTGAATAATGGAAAAACATTCGTCTACATGCAACACGTTACACTTTGCAAAAGGGGTTTTATCATTTTACTGACACCAGTTTTTCACAAACAGTTCTTTAAGGCTGTTTAGGGACACATAGATTTTACAGAAAACATCGTCGTCTTGTCGTGAAAATAGCTTAAAATGTGGAAAATATAAGGTAGCAGCATCAGGTCCTCAGTCTTTGAAAATATTACTACGACACATTATTTCTAAACAAATATTGGGCAATATTCCTGAACAAATGTCCCCAATATACAATTTAGATTTCTGATGTCAGTAAATGCAAAGTCTCTTAAAAGTCTAATTTTACTTTAATCTTATCATGCCTTAAAATATCCACACATTTGCTTTTAAATCAAACATAGGACAAAATGAAAACCTGTTGGATTTTTTCATATATTTTGCTTATTTGCAGAAATTTCTGTTGATGTAGAGAAAATTAATCTAATACTTATTTACTGTTTGTAAGTATAGTTGCAATTATTATAATCTGACTCCTTTTATCCACCAAGACGATATTATTATTATTAGTACCAGTCACAGTTATTAACTAATATAAAGATACTGTAATTGACTTTAAATAAATATGCTTTGTTCTTGTTGTTTAATTTAAAGTACAACAACTGATGAAAAGTTAAATGAATACACACAATTGAAAAAGTAAAAGAAATGTTGTTTCTCACCACAGCCTTTCTTCGTCAGGTGTGTCTACTGTTCTGGTCCACACTGATTCTGCAGACTCTTTATAGATGAGGGTGGGTCAATGTGAAACAACTTAGGCCTCCAAACCAACCAGTTTAGGTTTTTTTTAATCCTTTACATCATCTTGAAGGAAGAAGGAAGAAGAAAGGGTTTTACCATCAGCAGTGCCAAAAACATTGCTGTCATAACAGTGAAATTCCTTGCTGTGTTATTCTGACGTGAGAACAATCATAGCTGGTCATTTCCACAGCATGTACTGTAATAACTCTGAATAAACAAATCAGGAATTCCTTGCAGTCTCTGTTGAAAATGATCCAAAATAAATGCAACCAGCGCAGTAAAAGTCACGTAAAACAAAACAATGTTGGCTGTAAGGGTAGAGAAACAGGTGCAATTTATTATTAGGTTTAAAGCTGCAGTGCAAAATTTTTATAATTTTTCAAAAATGTTATAAATTTCTTTCATTGTATTCTAGTTCACGTGGCCTGAGAGGAAATGAGAATTCCACCCATTTCTTCAGACCTTATGGGACTTTACTCTCTGATGTAAAATTTCTGCTAATTCCATGTGTTCTCAGACAGGTAGGTGGGGTTACACGTGTGATTGACAGCTGTGATCGATTCTCTACTCATACACTGCATTTCACAACATAATGAAATGAAATGACATCAGGTGGTCTATCTTTATATTTAGTTTTTTAACTTGAACTTTTAACTTGAGAGAAGAGAGCTGTAGATGGAAGGTTTGTATGTATAGAAACAAAAATTTGCCCTTATACATCTGTCTACTACCTTCTACATTGTTCATGTCTCACTTTTTGTATTTTATTACTATTACATTCATTGCTCCGTTTCTGCTATCATCTATGCCAACCTAACATTCCATAGTTATCACCATGGGCCTGTCTTATCAAAAACCAAACCTGTACTTGCTCAATTGTTTCTCTGTTTCACATGCATACACTTTTCACTGATACACATCTACTTTTTATATCTGTCCTCCTCCTCGTCATACCTCCTAGTAGTTCATGTTTTCTTTAACCCTTAAGAACCTAGAACTGTATTTGTGGTGACTTCCAGATATTTATTTTCACTACAGCTCACCTTTCTTAAGTTATTTATCACTATATTTCATTTCATCCTCTTCATTTTTCCATGAAAGTCAAATATTTTCCTATAATTAACCCATGACGACAATGTGCCACTTTTTCGTAATCAGTTCCCAAATGAATTTTCTCTCTATTTAACCTTTCTTAAGTGATTTATCACCATTTTTTATAATGTTGAACTCTGTATTTTGCATTTTTTCAGTGAAAACCAGGTATTTTGCTGCATTTAATTCACTGATCATGCAGATGTTCATAAAAGCTCTGATTAAAGTTGAGCGTTATTATATCAGAAACAGAAAAACTGAAGGAAAAGTGGCTTTTTCAGCAAAGATATCATTAACTGTATGTAAAAACAAGTGTCCATTCACTGTCATTGATCCAAGTCCATGGGTTTTACTGGTGAATCAATGTTGTAGAGGATGACAGTGTTTCCATGTTCACTACGGATCCTCTGAACATCCACATGGGTCATATCTGATGACCATGAAAAGATGACAATCTGCCTTTTACACCAGTTATTTACATGTATTAATAGTATTAGTGGATCAACAGGTATTAAACAGTTTAGACCAGTAGTTGGTTTTGGTCGCCGGTGGCTGTTTGGGTCTTTGTGGGTTAATTTCCGGACCATGTAGCTACTCAAAAAACTCAGAGTAAATTCAAAGGTTATTATATCAAAACAGATAAAAGTGAAGCCAAAGGGACTTTTTAGGGAAAATCTATCATTATCTGAACTTAAAAACAAGTGTCTCCATCCACTGACTTGTTGGCAGCTCTTTGTGTCTCTGAGGGTTAACATCAGTCAACCTCTGAATAGAGTTTTGAAGTGAATTTGTTTTATCCTCCTAAGACCCTCTGTCCACGCATGAGGACAAGAAATTCACAGCTTCATACACAAAAAACAACTGTCCACTGCAAATGACATTCCAAAATTTTTTTAAGAATGCATCTGAAAAAACTGTTGCATCATGATGTATCCAATATAAGCAAGTATTTAATTAAAAAAAGCCAAAACTCAAAAACCTGTTGGGTTCCTGGGTCTTAGGAGGAAAAATATTATCTGTGCAGTCTTCAAATAATCAAGGGTGTGTAATTTGAATGCTTGTCAGTGGATAAGTATTGCATTGTATCTCTATAAAATGCATGTATGTGTGAAAACTCAGTGTTAAAAATCAGTGTTTTACATTTTCTCAAACCAATTCTGTGATAATTGTTTAGATGTCACAGCTGTTGTCCTTCAACCTTGCCTGTGCATAGTTGAAGAAAACCCTCAAATCTTCCCCGACCTTGGCAGGCTACTCAGCCTTTACCAGAAATGTCAGGCTCGACCTGTTCATCATGTTCATTTTTTCCCTGTCATTCACTCAACACATACCTGAACATTGCTTGTATGTTCCTGGAAGACAATAGCAGCTGTCACAGGTTTCAACCTCTTTCAGGACATTAAGTGCAGAAACGATACTTTTATTGTTCACAGAGGGGGCTTTCATAAAATCCATCCATCCATCCATTCGTCCCTCTGTCCATTTGTCCATCATCCATCCATCCATCCATCCATCCATCCAT
>JAPQRQ010000001.1:20041856-20056096 GCA_037367365.1 Apogon talboti
ACCAGGTGTGCTGGAAGAGGGAAATATCTAAAACATGCAGGACAGCAGCTCTCTAGGACCGGACTTGCCTACCCCTGCTATAAGGATTCAAGAGTTACACTAATTTGAAGGACGGTGTATGCAAAAATGTGGCACCGGAGACACAATCATCCAAAAAGGGTTAACCTCCTGCAAAAATCACTTATTTTACTCAGTAAATCTAAATCAAATTAAATTTTATTTCTATATAACGCCAAATCATAACAAAAGTTATCTCATGACACTTGACATTTAGAGATGGTCAAGACCAGACTCCTGATAAGCCAATAAGAAAAACAGTTTTTCCCATGTGACTTAATTTATAAAAATAATAAATTACCATTAAGTACCATCCATTTTGAATTGTAAAAGACAGTAAAAATGGAAAATCTTGAAGTTAACAAATAATTTCAGAAAATGATAAAACTGCCACTCACATGTACATTATTGAAGAAGCAAGAGAGTGGAAAATACATTTGGGGTAATATCACACTGCTGTTAGTTCAGCTTATATTTGTCTGATGAAAGCCTTCTCATATACATGTAAATTATTGCAACATACAGCAAAACATTTACTGAGAGCATGGAGTTGATGTCAGTGTTTAACTTGAAGTCCTTTTTGTTCTTGCCAAACATACAAGAGTGGGCGGAGGCAGATTCGCCTCCTCCGTTACGCTGATGACTCACCTGTATTATTCTGATATTTGTCAACTGTCCAGAGACTGAGAATGAGTTCTTACAGTCTATAGAAACAACTTACTTTTCATTGCCTTAAAATATCTGTAATTTTACCTTAAACTCCCTGTAGACTAATGTTATATTCGCTTTATTGGGAAAATCTTTCTCTTCTTCAAGCTATTTATTTATTTATTTATTTTTTAATGCTGACAGTTTATTTAAGTCATCTCTCATTTACTTTTATATTTTTATGTGCTGCTTATACAATATTTTGTTAAATATAACTCAAAGGTTAAAGCAGAAGACCCAGATGCCGACATGAACGGGCAAATCACTTACACGATTGAATTTGGGAACGAGGACGGTTACTTCTCCCTGCACCCTGAGACCGGAGAGATCACACTGGCTAAAATAATTCCCCTGGTTGAAAACTCAATTCTGGAGTTCCCTCTCTATGTAACAGCCACAGATGGTACGTCTAAACGTTAGCAGTGGGTGACATCGTGCCTTATACAGACTCCAACTAAAGTCCAGCTTCAGTTTCTTCAAATGTCATTATGGTGTTTTTGCTTCACCTCTCCTCTAGGGGGCATCGTTCCCCGCTCCACCTCTGCACAGGTTCACATTCAGGCCCCGGGTGACTCGAAACCACAGTTTTTACAGAAAGTCTTCCATGGTTCTGTCATGGAAGAGCAGGACCCAGGAGTTTTTATTGTTAAGGTAAGTTTCCATCCAGTCATTACCGAACCCTATTTATCTAAAATCCACTATTATAGATATGGTGAGTATTAAAATTATACTAAAAACTTTACAAAGAAATAATCTACAACTGTGTTATGTGTTCACAAACGTAAAATGAAGTGAAATTATGGAGAAAAATGTATTTAGTGTAATTAGTTATTTCATAAGCTTAATGTTTTATGTTGAAGTAATAATGAAGTAAGAGGGAAAAGCTAAATACACTAAGTCTGTTAGCTTAGCTCTGTTTTAAGACAGAAAACAACCACAGTAAAACCACAAATCACCTCTGACATTATTCAGAAATGTCCTATACGGCCCCTCATAGTTTTCTGTACAGTTTGTGTTGTCAGTAGCTACACTAAAGATCTGATTGGAATCTGTATGTATGTATGTATGTATTGTAAATAGAAATCATACAGTCTATAGTGTAAATACCAGTTGTGCGTACCGAAGGATTATTTAATCATAGCTCATTGTGGTTTTAAGTTTAACTTGTTTCAGCTTAAAGATATTGTCAGTATAGATGATTTTAGGACAGGAAACATCTGTAACCATAGAAACTATGTCTTTTTAACTAGATACATACCTAAGAAACAACAGACACACACATGAAATTATTACATATAGGAAACAGATGTGAGCTGGGGGTTAGTGCTGCTCACGTTGGCATTTATGACCACAACTGGTTTGAACTGGAGCCAGAGTTTGCATTATTTAAAGTCCAACTCTATTATTCGAGGCTTAAGAAGTCCAAATGTAAACACACCCAGGAATCGGGGCTCAGTTTTACTGGGACCTCAACTGAGTGACAGCTCAGGTATGCTTTAGCTGTGACCAGAATAAACTTTGTTAAACTGAGACCATAGCGCCTCCAGACTCATTCTTGGAGCTTCCAATCAAAGAACACACTAACAGTATATTTTTGTTTCCTTACACTGGTATTTGTGTCCAGGTTCAGTTCCTCTCAATAGCTCCTGTGGTTCCCGTGGTGCTCCAAGTCGTGACAGAAAGTGATAAGTTCGAGATCTCCGACAGCGGTGAAATCACCACAAAGACAAAACTGGACTACGACGAGGCTCCACACAACTACACGGTGTCCATCTCCCTCTCTGACGGCACCAACAGCGACACAGCCATCGTGGAAGTTCAAGTCACCGACGTCAATGACAACAGTCCAGTTTTTGAGTCCGGCTCTGTCGAAGCGTCGGTCCCAGAGGACGCAGACGTAGGACACAACGTGACCAACGTTCCAGCTACGGACAAAGACAGCGGCTTCAACAAGGAGCTCAGATACTCTCTGAGAGGAGGAGAGGGCAGGTTTTCTGTCCATCCTCTGACTGGGACGGTGAGTGTAGCGGCTGATCTGGATCGCGAGGCCAAAGCGGAGTACGAGCTGCAGGTGTTGGCCGAAGACCAGGGTCGTCCAGCGCGCTCGGCCACGGCCAGTCTGCGGATCCTCCTGACCGATGTCAACGATAACGTCCCAGAGTTCTCGAAGGCTGAATATGACGTGGAAGTGTCAGAAACGGCGTCAGTGGGGACCAGCCTGCACACCTTGTCAGCTACGGACCCTGATGAAGGTCCAAATGGGATGGTTAGTTACAGTATTACTCAGCAGACACCCTCATCAGACCCCCCCGTGTTTGAGGTGGAGTCCTCCAGCGGGATTCTGCGCCTGGTCCGGGCTCTGGACTACAGCGAGGTGAATGAGTACCGTCTGATGGTCCAGGCCTCTGACGGAGGGACTCCCCCTCTGACCGGGAACAGCTCTGTGGCGGTGAAGGTGAAGGACGTGAACAACAAGCCTCCTGAGTTCAGTGAAGCCAACTATGATGCGGCCGTGTCCGAGAACCTGGCCAGCGGCGCGTCCATCCTGACCCTGGAGGTCACCGACAGGGACGAGGTGACCTTCTACAGCTGTTAGAACATGTTAAAGAACAGGCCTGCACGATACGACCAAAAACACACAACTCAACAGAACCAGATACTGATACATATCAGCACACAGCGCTGGGGTGCGGACCTCAGCTCCAACACAAACCCAATAGTAAATCATGTTCTGTCATCAGTCTGTATGTTCCCGTTGCCCAGTCCTATTAAAGAGGAACTTGACAGATTTTCAGATGGCCATGATCACTGGAACAGTTGCTGTTCACTGCACTTATTGATGGGCGGGGGAGTCTATACATACGCCTTTCTCACAATTGTTGCATTTTTTTTAAATTTTTTTGAAAAGATTGAAAGTTAAGACTCAAAATGTATCCCTGGGTCAGCAGGGTATCAGTGAGCAGGAGGGGCAAAGACCAGGTATTAGGAAGGTCCGCTTACTTTTTCATGTGTTAGACTGTTTTTATGTACTATTAGTATTCACTGTGCAGTAAAGTGCTCCCTGTCAGTGTTTCCTGTTCTATGTGATGCTGCACATGTCATTCGAAGTACTTTCAGTAGTTAATCTACATCAGTGCATCGTATTATTTTATTTATTTATTTATTTATATCAGTGCATCGTATTCTATCAGACCATCATATGTTTGTAGCATCACAGGTCATGATTCAAGATTCAATGAGTTCAGGCCTGTTTTCAGATTCAGTATTATGCCTTAATCATGTAATATGAGATGGTTTATTAGTAGGGTTTATTAGGACCCATAAGGGCAACACGTTATCTTTTAGTTTATCAAATTCAAAACCAATATTTAGAGATGCATCGTTTTCTCACCTTCTTTCCCTTCCTCCTCCTCCTCCTGTTTTCCTCTTCTTCTTCTTCCTCTTCTTCCTCTTCTCCTTCTTCAGGGAGGCTTTTCCAATGGTTATTTCCTCTTGGACAGCGATACCTTTGACGTCAACAAACAGGGTGTGGTGTCTCTGAGGAAGGACATCACTCTGGACAGAGAGACCAAGGACAGCTACATATTACAGGTACGTCTGTTCACCATGTTCCTCCACCATGTTTTTCAGTTTTATCTATTTTTAGTGATGAGAAAAGACCCACATTTACTTTCTTTTTGTCCATTTAAGACAACAAAATGGGTATGCCCAAAGAAATAAATCCATTATTCCATGTTCTGTGGTAGAGGTTTTCTAGTTTTCTTGTTGGTCCCAGAGTACATTTATACAAATGTTATTTCTGAAATATACTGAATCCAAACTATTTACATAAAGTTTAGTTAAACAAAGCTATACTGTAACTACATTAAGTAAAAAAAAAAAAAAGCAGAGTATTGTAAATAGAAAATCATGTGAAACATTTGTTTTACATGTAAACATACTGTATTAATGTGACTAAGCTATAACTTATTAATTTAAGTGTTATATTATACCATTTTCCCTATATTTATTTAAAAAAATTATGAAAGTTTTACATTTATGATCCTTCATCCAATTTGTACAAATATTGGTGAATCGTTATTTTAGAGCAATTAATAGTTTTTACCAAACAACATTAACCCTCTGGTATTCCATCCACAGGTCCCACCAAGACCTCATAATCTGCACAGTGCTGTAGTAATGTCAAAATGTTTTTCATACAGTTTGTTTTCAACACTTTTTTTGTATTTCATCAACTTGAGCAATAAACAAAAATACTAAATACTCAATAACTGTCATATTTTTTTAACACCATGTTTGTAATGTTAACAAGCCATATTTTTTGATGCAAAAAACTTTTTTTTCTCCAATATGCTACATAAAAATTTAATTGCGTTTTTGTTTTTTTTTTGCAGCCTGGCATATGCCAATGATTAACAACAACATTGGTTAATATGCATCATTATTTTTTGTGCTAGGTCAAATGTTGTAAAATGTGTCAATGCGCATTTTTTACCCAGTTTGGGAAGGGTGTTACTGTAGTAGTTTTCCATTGTGTCCATCATTGTGCTGATTTTAGTGTCCAAGTCAGAATTTTAAAAATCATGCAAAAATGAACAACTTTTGAGTTCTGATCTAACACAAATTGTAAAAAATAATATGACCTTTTACAACATGAAGTTCAAAGCGTGCCTATGCTCACCCGGATACCGAAGGTTAAAACATATTTCTTGTTAATGTTGATGTTTGGTTCGTCTCTCTGTTTGCCTTTCAGGTCGTGGCGGTGGATCAGCCAGTCGACGGTCTCAACGCCACAGCCCAGCTCAACATCACCGTCCTGGACTACAACGACAACGCGCCACAGTTCCTCACTATCCCAGACCCACTGCCGATCCCCGAGGGCGAGTACTCAGAGGAAAATCCAGGAGAGGTTTTCACCATCCGGACCACAGACGCTGACCTCGGCCTCAACGGAGAGGTCACGCTGTTGCTGGCCTCCCCTCACCCGGTCTTCAGATTCAGAGAGGTGAGACTCAGACAGAAACAGAGCATTATGGGAGGTGTAGTCGAGATGACCTCAGCTATTACCTGAAGCACAAAGAATGACGCTTATGCTGATGGTGACCACCTGAAAACCACCTCAGCAATCACATGTTGGTGCTCTGGACCCACCTGGTCCTCATGGTTGAGATCTGGTCTTTGTGTTGCAGGACGGGATGCTGCTGGCTGTTGGTCCTCTGGATCGAGAGAGCAGGGAAATGTACGACCTGGTGGTTAAGGCTCTAGATAAAGGCACTCCACAGAGAGAGGTACAATCCGAAAGATGAACCTCCTAAAATTCCTTTACTAAGACTTCAGTTAAAGTTAAGTATTTAGGCCATAACTGTTACTGAAATAATTACAGCCAATGAGAAGTTTTGGGAAAACACTTAAAAATGTAATTGATTACTCATTCCACAGCCATGGGCAAAATATAAAGTAACATCTTTTGATCATATTTTGTGCAATAGCCATTTGTTTTATTGAATAGAGGCAAACTATGTGGAAAATAAAACACAAAAACATGGGACATGTGCATATTAGATATTAGCTGGGGGAAAGTTTACTCTTCTTCATCAGTCGTAACAATAATCAACAAAAAAATCAATTAAAAAGTCTCTAACATTACTATACCCTGTTGGTTTAAACTGTTCTTAGGTATTTATTTTCCAGTTTATTACAGTTGTTGGTGAGTTAATCAAGTTGTAATCCTAAAATATAATTGGCTACATTATGTCAATGGATTACTTAAAGGTTTTTTTGTTTTACATATTTAACAGTTACTTCTAGTCTGTAAACTGAACTGTCACAAAACAGTTTCTAACTAACAATAATGGGTGGAAAAGTGCACAAATTCACATCATCCATTACAATACATTTGGATTTAAACCTTACTTTAATGTGTTTTAACTCCCTTCACAATCACAAGACAAACACTTGTCTTGTATTAATATGTAGGAAAATAGAATCTCAGAAAATGGGACAAATGGTCATGAGATCACACACTAAAACTAAACAGAGACTAAGTGATCTTTAATTTAATTATATGTTCAGGCTGACAGTGGGATTGTCAGAATGATCTGGTTAACTGTACAGCTGTATTGTAAATTACTCCGTACTGTGGCGTGAATATACATTTTGTCATTATATACTGATAATTGTGGCCTAATAAAGTGGAAATTTCTCAAATAAAATAACCTTAATTTGTAACTAAATGAACCATATCTAACCTGGCGGGACACTGGGTACTGTGGGAGCTGTTTGATTGGCTGTTCGTACTGACAGACTAGACATGTTTACCCACCAGAACGTCACCGCCATCAGAGTGAAAGTCACCGACGTCAACGACAACAGACCCCAGTTCAGCTCCAACAGCTACGTCAGTAGTGTCCTCCTGAAGGACGCCGAGGACGGGAAGCTGCTGCTGACGCTCTCCGCCACCGACAAAGACTCTGGAAACAACTCCATCATCACGTACAGGTCAGCAGCCGCGTTCGTAACGTCCGACACTATGGCAGGCCAAGTACACGACTGTAAAAACAGGGGGAGGAAAGTCAGTCAGTCCCTTGTGTTCATGTCTTGACTAAAATTATACATGAACGAAGTCAGGCTGACTGTTTTTATTGTTGTATGGATGTGTAGAGTTTATATAGTCATAGATGTTTACATACAGTACTATGCAAAAGTAGGTAGCCTTTAGCTTTGCAGTTTTAAATATTTATATAGAGATATATATCTATATATAATATAAATAACACAAAAAAATCTGAACATAACAGCTTCTATGGTAAAGTCAGTATTTAGACGTGTCTCGTTACTGTACTCTGTAACTGTCACTTGCACAGACAGGTTTGCACCATTTACATTTGCACTATGTATTTTTGCACTATTTGATCTATCTTGGTCTATTTTTATCTCTTTATCTTTATTTGTTTATACTTGTTTTTATACATTTAGCATTCTGTGGATAGTAAAGCGGGAATTTCATTGTAAAGGGAGTGTTTCCTCACTGTGCATATGACATCTCCGAACCTTTGACATCTATTTAGTGTGACCTGCATCTGCATTTTTGTTTTTAATAGAGTTTACATATTTGCTATATATTCCACTTGTACATATATTACTAGAAACACTGAAAAATTTATATGTAACGTGATGATGCCTTGATCTGATCTAACATTTTCTCAGGATTAATTAAAAGTGTAACAGGAAATGTTTTAGAAGTCTGTTAAAGAAGTTGATTTGGACACTATTCACTGTCTTAAAGCTGTGACTTTCATTGCATGAATGATGTAAACTCCATGTTTTTCTCTCTACTGGTGCAGCTTCATTGCAGGTGGTTCTCCATATTTAGCCATAAACAGCGAGACCGGAAAAGTGACGTTGACCTCTGACCTCGCTGACATCACAGAGGACACCACATTGGATCTGACAGCGATGGCGAAGGACAACGGCCAACCTCCTCTGAACTCCACAGGTCGGTGTGAAGCCTTGGTGACTGATTGCCTGACGGTGGGCCGGTTTTGGCCCACGGACCCTATGTTTGACACAAACCATAAAACATCTCATTACATTCGACAGTTGTGTTATGAAATGAAAACGTGCACCGTGTCTGTCATGTCATCGTTTGTTTTGTGAACAGTTCGGTGACTGATGTTGCTACTGCAGTGCATTGTGGGACAGTATTCTGCCCTCTCCACTGGTAAAGGGTGGTCCAGACACTGAAGGAAGTATTGAAGCTCCTTTCCCTTGCATTTAGAGAACTGAGACAGCTCTTATCATGACACTCACAGACCTCAGGTTATTTCACTCGAGCTAAAAGGAAAATTCCGATTCACCGATATTCCATTTGTTTTTTCCTGAAGCAGAAGAATTACTCCCCAAAATATGCTGTTTTCTGGAATTAACTTATTTTAAGGGAACGGTCTGACAATAGTCTGTCCTTATACCACACTAATGAAGAGAATAACTGATGTTTTTCTTGTGTTTTATTGATCTAAATACACATAAGAGTTTATAGGGGAAGATTAGGGAGATAAAGGTCAGTGTATTTTCCAGTTAAATTAACAGCCTTTGAAGAAAAAGGATTCAGAGATGTGTGGTTTTCATGAAAGGCTGAAAGTTGTAAAGAGGCTAAATATAGTAAATGGAGTAAAAAGTAAAATATTAAGCTTTAAAGCTCCAGAAAAAGTGAATACTCACATACAGTTCAACAGTGAAAGTTGCAAATATTATAATCTGTTTGAAATGTGAGTATTTTTCCATTTCAGCTCGTGTGGTCGTTAATCTGAGGGTCCACAGCCTGACGGAGGGCGTGGCCTTCGCAAGCCACTCCTACAACTTCAGTGTACCTGAGAACGAGGCGAAGGGTGTGACAGTGGGGAGGGTCGAAGCCTCAGCAGGAAGTGACCTTTACAATGTCACCTACAAGCTGAGGACACACGCCGACCTGTTCTCCATCGACGCCAGCGACGGGGTCATTGTGACCGGATCCGAGCTGGACCGGGAACAGCAGGAGTGGTTCATCCTGGACGTGGAGGCAGTGGACAACCGGGTCCCCCCGACGTCTGCCATCGCAGTGGTACGACCCATGTCTGTCCTAAAACCACAGGGTGAAAGTTTAACTTAAACCTCGATCCTACGGGAAGATGGATCAGGATTCTGTTCATTCTGTTCATTCTTCATGTTCACAGAAGGAAAAACACACAAGGATTAATGTTATGTTCAAAAGAAATTAAACATTTCACTACTGAATTCTTACTGGACAGCATTCAGTTTTCTCTATATAACAGTGTATTAGGGGCCACTGCAGGTAAAAGAAAAAAGGAATTAAATATAAAAAAGAAAAGCAGAAGTTAAAGCAGTACATTTACAAGAAAACAAATCCTGTTTTTTTCCCAATAGAAAGAGTCTGAGATTAACAAAATCCCAAATTTGCAAGAATAATGAGAAATTGTCTGAGATTAACATCATGCATTTATAAGAAAAATCTTGAATATTCCTTCAGATTAAAGTGATACATTTATAAATTAGAAATGTCAGAATAAGAATCCTTCATTGTCACTGTTAACAACATTTCCAGTGAAAATCTGTTTTAGCAGCAAGAAGTTACAAACAGGTTTATGAACAGTATTGTATATAGTAAAAAAAAAAAATTAATTTGATTAAAAAATATTTACATCCATGAAAACAGTATTAACATCAGTGTCCATAAAAACAGCTGTGAGTGAATGGTTAATGGAATACACGATGAAGTTGCACAACGAGACAAAAATGTGAAAATTAGAACAACATAAGGGCGTGGATGAGGCGATGACAAACTACAGAACAGACTCTTCTTGTAAATTCACATGTTGAATCTCTGAACTCCTGACTCACTGTTGTCTGTATTGATCTACTATAATTTAGTTGAAATCAGGACAAAATCTGAAGAACAAATTGAACAAACAATTGAAAAACAAACAGTTGCACCAACAGGGATTCATTATTAAATATGGTTTAGTTTAACTTTAAATTATGCTGCACCAGACTTAAAAACTCCCTGAACATTCACTGTGTATTTCGTCCTCTGAAGTCTTATTCATACTGGACTGGCTCCACCTCCACTGACTTGGAAACTAATCCCTTGTGCCTGTGTTTGATGCAGCAGATTAACACAGGGAAAAGCAAAGTCTTTTACTCCAACTTCAGAATAAATATTGACTTTAATTAGTAACTCAGCAATTAAACATATTTTATCCACTTAGAAAAGACCAAACTGAAAATAAGACAATAATTTCACCTCTTTGAATTGAAACTGTTACATCTCTCTTCATTCTACCTCATAAACATGTAAGTTACAGCTCAACAGCTGGTTTGTTATTGTGTAAGACTCTGTAAACTCTCACAGGCCAGTGAATTAGAAGGAGTTAATTTTTCCAAACATGTGACTTTACTTCGGGATTGACTTTGCAAGGTTCAAGACAATATAAAACAGGAAGTGGTGTCTTGAGCCTCTGTCACTCAAGAAATGCATTAAACATACATGAAGCCTTTCTGATTTTGTAAGAATGTAATTATTAAAACTAGCAAAGCAGAGTAGTGTTGTTTAGTTTAGAGCTTAAAAAACACACTGTCTCTTTAAATGTAATGACAAGTGCATCGCCAACAGGTTGTAAGGAAAAAAAAAACATGGGAATACCTCTGTGCATGAAGATGAGCCATGTTTCTGTTCCTCAGGTCAGAGTTCAGGTGGAGGACGTGAACGAGGCTCCTCACTTTCCCTCTGATCTTTACAAAGCCTCCATCTTCAGCATCATGCCGTATAAAACTCCCATCATGCACCTCAAGGTAAGCACACCCACCCCATCGAACAAACAAGGTCAGAACTGTCACAGTTAAATCTGAACCGCGGATCAACAAACGACAAGTTAGCAAACATAAGAACATCCCATAATTACTTTATACTTTCATAAGCCTCATACTTAAACTAACCCCTGTAGAAGAAACACTGACATTTCATCATCAAACTCCATTCTTTACATTTATAGCTGTGTCCAGTGCAGAAAACAACCGCCTCTATTTTTAGCACTTCTTTTCTTTGACTATAAAAGTTGTTTCTTCATGGTTCTCATCCCATCTGGTCACTTTCTGATGCTTTGCTCAAAGGCCCCATGGTGTTAGTTTTCCTCACCATGGGACACTGGCAGAGTGACACACGACTCCATCTAGTGGTCACATACAGTAAATCCACTGGCCTGTCACTGGAAATAAATCCAGTTCATATGTATACAGTATAATCCAGTACAGTGGCATCTTTGGCAGGACTTCAGTAGTCTTTCAAATATTAAATAAATGACTTAAAGGTATCATTAGTGTTTAGATTAAAGTAGAAATACTGCATATAGACAGTGTGTGTGTACTTTTATATCAGCACCTCATCTTTACAGTCGTTCTCCAATTGTTAATCAAGTTGTCTTATACAAAGTTAAAGGTTCTTGACATGAAACTGAAATGAGAATTAGAATAGTTTTCCTTTGGTAATGAGATGACCATCAATTTTCTGTTCATAGAAATTAATCTAAATATTAATTCAACAGAAAAACACTGTAATCACACAACCTGGCCTCGGTGCATGTCTATATTTTCAGTAGTTACTCTGTATGAGGTTGCTTCATAAGGGGTTTTTAAATGAATCACAATGAAAGACTAATGATTAATATTCAGTATGTAATCTAGAACCGGTCCTTGTCTGCTGACCAGGAGACCTGCTCATTTTTGCTGATTTTAGATACAGTGAGCCATTTTAGTTTTGGTTTCATCCTGCAGGCGTCAGATCCCGACGTGGGCGATGAGGCTCAGCTGGTCTACAGTCTGACGGCCGACAGTCCTTACGTGGACGTGGAGCCGCGGTCGGGTCTGCTGTACGTGGTCTCGGCGGTGGGATTAGACGGACAGACAGTGGCCGTGGATGTCAGGGCCACGGACCCCCGAGAACTTTACGCAACAGTCAAAGTGGAGGTGAGTCGGTTAAACTGATGAACACGCCCTTGGGCCTGTGTCTCTACGACCTTCCATTCCAGAGATACCGCCAAATTAGTGATATTTCCAGCCATATCTCCAGAACCAGAAGACATAACGACTCGTGGTTGATACCATTGGGAAGCTCGTGGTCACTTTAATAGGGGTAGACCTTAGTTTCATGTCGATACAATGTTCCGTTCAAAAGTTATTCACAAAAAACCAGAGGGCTCATCCCCCCAGTTTGCTGTAGCCCTACCCCTAACCCTACCCCTAACCTAACCCAATCCTAACCCTTACCCTACCCCAACCCTAAAGCTACCAGTAACCCTAATCCCAACTCTAACCCTGCCCCTAACCCTAACCCAACCTCTACCCCAACCCTACCGCTACCCCTAATCTTACCCCTACTCCAACTCCTAACCCTACCCCAACTCCTAACCCTACCCCTAACCCCAACCCTACCCCTACTCCAACCCCTAACCCTACGCCAATCTCTAACCCAACCCCTAACGCCACCGCTACCCCTAACCCTACCCCTAACTCTACCCCAACCCTAAACCTAGCAGTAACCCTAATCCCAACCCTAACCCTAATCTTAACCCTAACCCTACCCCTAACCCTAACTGTACCCCCACCCCTAACCCTAACCCTACCCCTAACCCTAACTGTACCCCTAACCCTAACATGTCACACGTGACTAAAACAAATGATTAAAGTCTCTCAAACTAATAATGTTTACTGTTACTTGTGGATCATTTCCCGGCTTACACATGTCATAGTCTACATTTAGTTCACTGGTTTGCTCTTCTCATTATTATTGATGGTTAAAATCTGCTCCAGGTGGAAGTTCTGGCGAGCGCGAGCAGCAGCGACGTGGTGTCCATCACCCTCAACCAGCCGGCCAACGTCGTGGAGAAGAAGATCCCAGAGATGCAGAAGTGAGCGGACTTTGTCTAATGAGTAGAACCGTCTTTTCTCTCCCCGTTTTCTGTTCTAATCTCCTCCGTCTCAGTTCCTTGGGTCAAGTGTTGGGATGGACGGTGAACATCGTCGACGTGTCCAGCGGGGGAGCCGCCGTGTCCCGAGCGTTGAGACAGGACATCAAAACTTTAGTCAGTTTCTTCGCCATGGACGGAGGCGAGGTGGTTTCATCGGAGGAAGTCGTAAAGTAAGAGCTTTGGAGATGTTTCTCCAGACACACCACACATTAAAGGCCCATTCATGCTCGCTTCATGTACGGAAATAGGTACGTCCATTTCTGACAGTGTCAATAAAACCTGACCTTTGTTTCTCTGTCTGATCCATCAGTAAACTGGACAGCCAATCAGCTGCCGTCAGGACGGAGCTGGTCAAAGTGTTTGGGGAGGGGCTTCATTTTGACATTCAGGAGGAGCCTCTAAGCCCCTCCTCCAACATGGGTGTGGTCATCGCTCTGGGCGTCATGTTGGGCCTGAGCATCGTGGGACTGATCGTGACCGTCACCCTGATCGTCAGGTGAGAACAGGCACTGAAAAAAAAAAACAGACAAGAGAAACATACAATGAAAGAATGGAATCATTTCATCTTTCTGAGATTAATAATGTGTTGTTGGCTGCTGTAAAACAAATCGGGTAAGAAAGAGTTCAGCGATGACGCAAAACATCAAAAAAGGTTGAATTTACTTGAGTGCAGCTTTATTTTAACCCTTTCATGCATGAATTATGAGAACCTTAGTCCAGATTTTTTTCATGACTTTATATTCGTCTGTAGGCAAGAAAGAAAACAATGCAATTGAATTTTTTTTATGAACCTATTTTTCATGGAGTTACAAAAATGTCAACCCAGCTGGACACCATGTGTTCAATTATTTAAACAAAGAAACATGTATTTAAGGCACACTATCAGAAAGTGATATACTGTGTGAAAATTATGAAATAAAAACATTTTTAATGCAGCTAATCTGATGTTTTCCTCAC
>JAPQRQ010000001.1:20058280-20085364 GCA_037367365.1 Apogon talboti
TTAAACTCGGCTTTGTCTCACGAGAGCAAGAGATGGGAGATGCGGGGACGCGTGTCAGCCAATCAGCGTACAGACCAGCGACGCCTCCGCGATGTACTGAGACCGCGAAGTGTGAGGGTTCACTATAATCTATAAATGACAACTCCAAATTTCTTTTAGTGTAAAAAAAAGTACAAATTGCATCTATCTTTTAATCATCTAACCATCCTTTCACAAAAAATGTTGATAACCTGAACATGAAATGTCTTAAGAAAAATAAGTGTTATTTTAATAATATTCTGCCTGTTACTTAATGTTTTGTGTATTTGTAGATCCACTGTGATCTGCAAGTTGTAATGTACATGTGTAAATAATAAAGTGAGACATAAAATTGTTAAAATTGCACTTATTTTTCTTAGGAAATTTGAGGTTACTTTTGAAGGATAATTTGTACATGTAAACATTTCATCATGTAATTTTACTTTTTTCACTCTGAAACAGGGAAAACTTTGTAGTTGTAATTATTTATAGTTATGTTATTATTTTACTGGTCTTTGAGATCGTATTGGCTAAACTAAAATTAGTTTGACACCCCTGATTTAGACCCATTACATGTAAACTGAAATGTTTCAAGCATTTTTAATTGAAATGTTAATAATTATGGAAAACTAATTATTAAAAATAATAATTGAAAAAGGAAAAATCTCAGTAATTGACAATGTCATATCAATAGTTTCTATATTATCAAGACATTTTAAATTCTAATTTAGCTTTTAAATTGACGAGTAAATCACTGTTTCTGCAGTATAAATACCAGTATAAATACTAGTTCAGTTCCTACTACCAGTCATGTAGCTTTATAGAGCAGTGTATTTTGTGGAGCTGGCATTGACATTTACATGCAGAAAATACTGTAATAATTTTATGTCCTTGAAGGAAAAATTCTATAAGAAGCGATCCTAATAAACATTTGTGGTAAATAAATAAGAGAACACTTCTCTTCACTGTTTAGAATTAGAGTGGTTTTCCACTGTGTGAATTTGACATCCACAAACCTGTTTATCCTTTCTTGACGTTTCTACTTCTTACTCTTATTTTAAGACTCAAACAGGTGAACGACCCAACCTCAGTTCTGTGCATCATGAGGTGATCTCAAATGAAGGAAACAAAAATATTTCTTTCCTTAAATAAAGGTTTGTGTTCATTTTAGTAGAGGCTGATTGCACCAAACATACATCTTTTTAGCAATAAGAATAAAGTTACCTTTAGGTGATGATGAGAAGAACAGAACTTCAGGAGAGAGGACATGTGGAAGGAAAAGGACTTTATCCAATCACTTCACTGAGTTCATGTTAATGAACCGGGTTCCTTTATCCACTTCTGTTCATCTGGTTATTTGTCCTCAAATCACAGACGCTGTTCAGGGAAGAAAAAGAACCTCACAGCTCCCAATGGATTTGAGTTCATAATTCTTCATATTAAAACTGTTTTTTATTAATTTATTCTCTATTAAAATAAAACCAGAAAAAAAAAATCAGAACACAGCAGAAGAAGCAAAAATAAACAATAGATTAATAGACATTATGGAATGTACTTCAGTAAAGAAAATAAAAGCTCCAACTGGTCCAACATGGGGGCTTTATTTCAACCACAGTCAAATAAAGCACCGCTTTTATATATTCATATATATATAAAGATTTATATATATATATTTATATAGTTTTCATATACACCTTCAGGCAATGACTAGAGAGGATTCTTTACAGAATCAAGTTTCTTGTGGTTCTCTTAATTTACAGGTAAACTTAGTTTCTGGATAATTAAACCACAGAAAAAGTCAAGGCAACTTTTCTTTTACCTTGTTCATAAAGTACAAAACTGGCACAGAGGACGACCATTTTTATACACCGTAAAAATGCAATAAAATTAAATTACATACAGAGGAGACAAAAGTTCTGTAAACCTTTCCCCGTACAGCAAACCTCAAACAAATAAAATCACTTCCAAACTAATTCAGATCAGTATAAAACACAACGAAAACAAAAACTGTTTTTGCCCTTTGAAAGAAATGTGCTATAGCTCGTACGACTTTTTCTGTTTTTCTTCTTTACGTGTCAAAACGGCGGGTCGGCTGCGTGTGGAGTTTATAGAGCGAACAACACGGCGGAGCCACTGAAGCTGAAAACCGACTGAACATCAGCAGAAGGCAACGGACAGCAGCACGAACAGCAGGAGGAGGAGGAAGAGGAGGAAGAGGAGGAGAAACAGAAAGACGCTTCCACTCAGCAAAACTCTGGTTTCCAAAAAAAGACAAAATTAAAGAAAAGAAGAAAGTCAAGATTCTCATGGCGGCTGACAGGTGAAGATGTCATGAAGAGGGCGGGCCTTTAACAGACAGTTTGGTAACTATGGCGATGGTGGCTTCCACCGTCCTGTACAGCATATCCAGCATGTCAGGTGGAGGGCCGGCACTAGGGAACACCTGGGAGGGGGTGTGGCCACTGCAGCCCTCCGGCCCCTCCCCCACCAGCCCCAGAGCCGACGGGAAAGCTGCGTCCTCTGAAAGGGGCGGGGCCGAGCTGCTCTTGGCACCTGCCTCCTTCTCGTCCTTCATGTCCTCTGTAGAGCCCTCCCCCTTCCTCGTCTCCCGTTGCTCCGCCTCCTCCTCCTCACCCAATGCCACATGCCTTGGCGGCTCAGGCTCCTCCCCCTGTGCAAACCCCTCCCCTGCCTCCTGCAGCAGGGAGGATGAGGAGGAAAACGACGAGGAGGATGAGGACGAGGCCTCCATCTTCTCCTCCTTGGTGCAGGAGTCCATGTTTGCAGAGGAGGAGGAGGGGGCGGGGTCAGGAGAGGGCGGGTCCTGCTCTGTGCCCGGGTCGATAAGCGAGGACGAGTCGCGGGTCTCCGTGTCTGAGGTGCTGGTGGGCGTCAGCGCCTCCTGGTGGTCAGGTTTTGTCTCGCTGCACGGCGGCAGAGCAGAGGAGGAAGAGGAGGAGGAGGACGTGGAGGCGACGCAGAGCGACGCCGCAGTGTCGGCGCCGCGGTCGTCATCGCTGCTCACCCTCCGACGCTTCACCGGCGTCGCTCCTTCATCCTCGGCTGAAACATCATGAACAAAAACGAGTTAAACACAGAAAACACCTGAGACTCGACTTTTAAACAACAGAATTCAAACTATTTTATTTTAGAGCTTTTTATAATCGACTCAAAAACATGTTGTATTATGTTCTGTTGTTTTTTTGTTTTTTTTACCAAAGTTTGGAACAGTGCCCATGTGAGATGTTTGTACCCCAGTGAAGTCCAGATGTAGGCGATACAGTCAGTTATAGACAGTGTGTGTCAAACATACGGCCCGCGGGCCAAAAGCGGCCGCCAAAGGGTCCGTTGGGATGAATTTGTAAAATGCAAAAATTACACTGAAGATATTAACAATAAAGGATGTTTAAATCATTTTAGCTCAGGTTTCACATTCAGACCAATCTGATCTAAAGTGGGTCAGAGCAGTACAATACTATCAAAATAACCTATAAATAATGACTTTGTTTTAGTGTAAAAAAGTGAAATGACATGAAAATGTTCACATTTACAAACAAATATGAACCTGAAATGTTTTAAGAGAAGTGCAGTTTTAACAATATTCTGCCTGTTACTGAATGTTTTGTGTATTTATAGATCCACTGTGATCAGTAAGTTGTAATGTTTATATGTAAATGATAAACGGAGGCATAATAGTGTTAAAATTGTACTTATTTCTTAAGAGATTTTAGGTTGTTCAGGTTATTTACATTTTTTCAAGGATAGTTTGTAGATGAGTTTTCCAGCCCTGGTCTAGAGTTCCATCTGTTTTACAAACTGGGACCATCCTGTATAATTATGATTATCAACTAAATATCATGGTGGGATGCTGTTTGCCAAGGTTTGTAAAATTTTTCATCCCATTACTCAGATGTCATATTATGTTAAACCATTCTTCAAGTTTTGACAGTACTGGATTAAGCCATTTCCTCCACAGAGTTTTTTTTTTTTTTAACTCAGCATTATTTTTTTACCAATGTGTTTATACTCACAGTTCATGACTCTTACTGTATTTTTTTTTCTTTCTTTTCCATGACTTTAGTATTTGTCTTTTGATGTCTTGAAAGCATTTTGCATTATGATGCTACTTTTACTTGTGTGGCCTTCAGGAGGAAGTGTTCCCACCTCCTTGACTTATTTGTTTTATTCACACAGGTAAAACCGCGTTAATTCCTGGTTCTCTTCCAACATTCGTTTGGGTACCTAGCATGCTGCTCCCAGAGAGGGAGGGCGAATCCAGCTAGACGCCCGCTTCTCCCTCTGCAAACACCATTCTGTTCCTAATGAAGTTCGAAAGGTAATGTTCCAGACCCTGATAGAGGCGTGCAGAGGCCGTACCGGCACTCGCAGTTTACAGCCAAGTGAAGAGGAGGAAGAGCGAGCCGGCAGAGAGTTCAGTGGAGCCACAGCCGTGTCACACAAGCACACACACCAGTGTCCTTCCCCTCTATTAAAGTGGTCAATAAAAGTGTGTCCAAATGTACATCCAGGCCCTGGGCCGAGGGCACAACCACGTTTATTAAGAATAAAACCCATAAGAATGAAATTGGAAAAGGGCTCCAGTTTGGGTGTGCTCCACCCCCTTTCAACAGTATTCTACAGTTACAGGGACGAAAAGCCAGTGTTCTGTGGGAGGAAAATCACTGCTCTGCAGACCAAAGGGGGTACACGGATAGTACGGCCAGAGCAAAGCCAGAGCGGTTACTATTCGAGATACTTTCTGATCACGAAATAGGGTGGGTTCTAGGGCCGATATTAGATCTGTGTACTCACATGTCCACAAAACTACAAGTTCCCAATGCTGACACACAGCACTCTGCGTTGTGTTTGTTCTGTACATGAATAATAGTGTGTTGTACCTTTGGCCTTATGGTCTTTGACCTCCATCTCCAGAGCGCTGCGCTGCTGGACACAAACACGACAGCGACCCAGCAGCTCCTGCAGGGCGGGGCAGAGGGCGGGGTCAACGGCCTGAGGCGGCTGGACGGACAGCAGCAGCACCAGCACGCGAAGGTCCTGACGGAGAGAAAACACAAGTCCTTCAGACAGGCTTTTAGTTAGAAGTAGGTTTGATGACAATTTGTATGTTTTTACGCCTGTGTATGTAGCTGTGTGTCTTTGCTTGTCTATGTATCCTACTTGTGATTTTACTGTAAAGCACTTTGTGAATTCTTTCTGTGAAAAGCTTTAGAAATAAACTCTACTTAAAACACAAGAGAATGAAACGTGGAGACGCTACAGCTTGAGAAGTGACGTCTCAGCGTATGTGGACGTCCTGTCTTTATTGTTTTGTTCTTATTAAACCAGGATGTTTCTTTTTAACATTAGAAATAAAGTTTCCATCCACATCTGTGTACAGAGGCTGGTGTGATCACAAAGACGCGTGTGTGTGTGTGTGTTCGTACAGCGTTGAGCAGCCCGCTGGTCTTGCTGAGCTCCAGACGGTGAGCAGCCAGTTCAGGCTGAAGGCTACTTTGTTCATTCAGCAGGTTCGTCACCAAAACCCCAATCAGGTTTGAGCAGCTGGGACCTGAAAGGACCTGGACCTACAAACACAACATGCAGCATTTGTCATATGCATAGTACAAAAAATAAACATGGAATGGCAAATGAAATGACCAGGAACATCTACAACACAATGGTTGGACCACTTATTGAGCCTGTTTATATGACCATAAAAATCCGATAACTGGGAGTAATAAGATAATTGTAATAATCAGATCTGATACATTTACATGTACTTAAACGCAAAAATCAATAAACCGTGGTTTAGACTCTCCGGTCCATCCAAGTACTTAGTGATGGTAGACTCAAACTTCCTGTTATTGCCTTCTGCTCATAACTTCCTTTTTCTACAATTTTAATTGTTTTTATACATGTGCAGAAATACATGTGTAAAATAACTAAATAAATCAGATTAACCTGTATACATATATGAAGGCATCAGAGTATTATGGACAAATCCAGGTGTCAATCTGATTTATCATAATCACATTATTTCTGTTATCTGATATAACAGATCAGATTATACTATTTACATGATCAATAATCTGATAACTATGATGATCAGAGTATTAGTGTGGACGGAAACGGGCTCTTTAGCTTTTCTCTCACCTTGTGCAAGAAGCAGGTGAGGAAGGAATAGGCCACGTTGTTGTTGAGGAACGTCCTCTCGTCCATCAGGATACACTTGATGTACTCGCTGAAGGCCGGATCGTCACACAGCAGCTTCACGCATGTTTTAGCCAGAACAGACTGGAAAAGGCAGAGGTGAAGCCTCAGTTAAGGCCCTTTTACACATGAACTCCAGGAAAAGTCAGGAGAATACGACAGGACAGGAAAGTATCTGTCAGACATGTTCACCCTCCATAGAAATGAGAAAAAGCTCTGATGCTTTAGGGCTTCTATATGGGCAGGACACCGGGGGATAAACACAGTGTCTTTCTCTGCCACAACCTCAATATCACCAGACAACACTTTATTTTCTTTTCCATTTCTTCAGTTAGATCATCGAAAATCCTCCCGTTTTGGTTTGGTTCTTGAAATTGCAGCCTTTTGTAAAGGCTGATACTGCAACTGTGTTTCTCTTGATAGTTCAGCCCTTTCAGACCATGTTTAACTTTATTTCACAACAGCAGCTGTTTGTGCTTTGCATTTCATACAGAGGATGGACTAGAAACCCCTCACAGAACTGGGTTGCAGCTGCAGCTGATAAACTTATTTTCTCTGTGTCTTTAAAAATGACATGGAAAACTCACTCTTAATTATGATGCAACACTGAACTGCAGAGAACTGTGGGTAATAACTTTATTTCACTGCTTTCTTTGCTTTGTCTGTTCTTTCATTCATAAAACTGCAGCACACTTTAGAATGAAGAAGCTCTTCTTAACTCCAGTTTTGTTTTAAATAATGCTTTAAAATGTTTAACTAATACACAGGCCTCTTCAGAATAAAAAGAATATAACTTTACCAAGTTTGAGTCACTAGAGAAAATTAAGAAAATTAAGTCCAAATGCTGGTTGGCTGTAGTTTCAGATACAGTCTTGGATCAAATGTGAAATTCTGAGAAGTAATTAGAGAATGTGTTTTACTCAGAGGGAGTGTTTATGTCAGATCTATCAGATCTACTTCAAAACACTGTGTGTACATTACAGTACATTCAGTTTACAGTTTTTTATATTGGAGCATTTAGAAACATAATGGGTAAAAGTACATAAACACATATATATGTGCAATAACACTATCGAAATCATTGAAAACATCATATAACCAGCACTTTTGTCATTTGTTTTCAATTCATCTTTAATAAGATGAAATATGAAGTATGCAAGATTCAACACATTTAATCTGTAAAGCAGATAATTAAAAAAAAAAAAAGTGAAAAAACTGTATACCAGTGGTGTAGTTGACTATGTTTTTGTATGTTTGTGTCATTGTTGCCCAGTATTATGTATAAATGTGTATGTATATAGATATATATGTATATGCTATACTCTAGGTCTCTCTTGTAACTGAGTAAGAAAGTACATTTTTGAAAGTCATTTGCAGGTTACGATCCATCATCACAAGTAACATCATGATCACCAGTAGTACCACAGCTAGACTTCTGAAACAGACGAGTGTGCAGATAAATCCACATGAATTATCCTAAAATGACTGAAGATTAACCCGAAAAAACATGAACGCACCTGTGACTGGCAGAGCTCCGTCCACAGTTTGGGAAATAGAGCGAGGTGAAGAGGAAGTCCTTCATACGCGATCAACACACCTGAGAGAGGTGGGAGGGGAGGGGGGCAATTTAACAACACCTTTGTTCCTTTGAGGCAAAAATGACACTTTTTTCACAGGCTGCAGCTTCTGAAATGTGACAGTTTGATGCATTTCCTGGTCAAATAAAGTAACTCATGCAATCAAGCTGAGAGGAATTCACTTCAAGTCTTATTATTATGTAATTCTGGAGTACAGTATCTTATTTGAATCATTTTTATGATTTTAAATGATTTTATGGACTTTCTCTTAATTTTTTTTTATGTTTTGATGTTTCATTCTTACCCATTGTTTGGGTTTTCATCTTGATGTTTCTTTTATTTATGTAAAGCACACTGATTTGCATTTGTATATGAAATGTGCCACCTAAATAATGATCAAGCTCTTGTTTTATGTACAATTTCAACTGAGACTTGGAGAGGATTGTGTTTTCTATAAACATTAAGAAGTGGATGATTGTTCTAACCATATCATATGAAATATGCTTATTCCACAATACAAAATACAAAGATCTTTACTTTACTGTAAGATGTGACAAAGAAAAGCTTTAAATTTTCACAATTAAGAAATTCAAACCTCATTTTAGACTGAAAATGGTGAAAAACTGATGAGCAAATTAGTTTGTTTTCTTCCAAACATTGTTGCACTAATGAACCAAACATTTTTTCATCTGACACAAACCTCACTGTTACTATAACTGTTCTGAGCTCTGCATGTAAACAAATTCCCACAGAAATTGTACGTACTCAGCTTGACGAGTGTGTCTGTGAACTTCTCGCAGTTGATGGCGACGCGACACAGCAGGTGGATGAACTGGTGGTAGGACAGGAAGTAATCCAGCAGCATCCGGTCGTACACCTCATCTTTACCCTGAGACACACGAGCACAAAGCCTTTAGGACACGCTGAAGGTAACAACAAAACAACCCAGGAACTCTGTGGGTGACATGTCAGAGTTCCGACATCCGTACCTTGCTGCTCTCCACCATCGAAGGCAGCAGACACATGTTGAGCTCCGGTCGCGGAGGTCGGATGTTGTTCTTGGCTCCCATCAGTTTGATGTTTTCTCTGCATGGCAGGTAAGGACCGAATGACACTGTGGACGCACAGGACAAAAGTCAAACTGAAGTTTACACGAGGATTTTACGGATCATTTTCATTTTTTTAATGAATTTTTTCCACACGGGAGTCAAACTCATCTTAGTTCAGGGGTCACATTCAGCCCAATTTGGTCAGACCAGTAAAATAATAGCATAAATAAAATTATAAATAATGACAACTGATTTTTTTTGTCTTTGTTTAATGCATTTAAGTAAAATTACATTACGAAAAAATTTATATTTACAAACCATCCTATCACAAAAAATGAGTAACCTGAACAACCTGGAATTTCTTCTTTCTCTATAAAAATATGTTTATGTTTTAACAATATTCTGCCTCAGTTTTATCATTTACACATGTACATTACAGCTTACAGACCACAGTGGATCTACAAATATACACAATATTTAGTAACTGGCAGAATATTGTTAAAATCGAACTTATCAGGTTAGTTTGTATATGTAAACATTTTCATGCAATTTTACTTCTTTTGTTGCACTAATGCAAAGAAAAATTTGGAGTTGTTATTTATAGGTTTATAAGCTATCCCTTTACTGGTCTGGTCCACTTGAGCTGTATGTGGCACCTGAACTAAAATGAGTTGGATTGTTAATCTCTTCAGTGTAATTTTTGCACTTTACGCATATTCATCCCACGGGCCGGTTTGAACCCTTTGGCGGGCCAGTTTTAGGCCACGGGCCGCATGTTTGCCACCCCTGTTTTAACATATGAACATACAGCTTTGAAAAATTCAGCTGAACATTGTCAACCATGTAGGGTAGCAGCTAACAATTATTTTTTATCCTACATAGTCATTTTCTTGATGAATGGTTGGTAAAACAGTGTGAAAGCACAAAGTGATGTCTTATAAATTCCCGCGGTGTTGCTCGTTACAATACGGATGTAAGGAAAGGAGGACAAAGGACTCACTGGGGATGTTACTGTGGTGGTAGGTGCAGTGGTTGTGCTGCAGGAAGGGAACCAGAGTGTGCAAGAAGTCATGTGGACTCAGCAGAACAAGCTCCTTCAGCACATCTGAGGACACAGAACCAACAGAAGTTCAGCCATTTTTCCACACAAAGCAGAGGGCCTAGCTCACCTGACGTTTCCTCTGGAAACATTTGGATCAGGGTTATTACAGTTGACGTGAAATTAACGCACGGCGGTACCTAAATATCCATAATAACACATTAAGTATCAGGCAGTAAGTACCATGTCCTAAACCATAGAATGAAATCAATTATATGTGAATTACATACTCTTGTCAGGTAAATACTGCAGTATGAAAGCTCTGGACACTTCGCCAGCACAAATATCCCACAGTACAGTAATGATAACAACAAATGGAGAGTGACAGAAGGCAAACAGAGCCCAGTAGCAGGTAGTCAGTGGTTTTAAGAAAGTGACATGTACAGTATTCACACCCTGAGCAGTGCATGCAAAAAATCTATTCTACTGCTTATTAACACATAACTAGACTGAACAATATTACAGATACTGCGTTTGTATTACATGGTATGGGATGTAGGACACAACCCACAACTAGAACACTGCAGCATACACAAAAAACAAAACAGACGTGCAGAAATAATCAGCTTGCCCTCTAAAATGGCACTGTGGACGTTACAAAACTTTGCCCTAAAAGGATCAAGCAAGAAAATACTTTCTATTTTTTTTTTAAATGGAAAATGACTATAAATCATATTTGGTGTTATATATTTATTCATACTCCAGTTTCAGCCTCTAGACATTGTGACTTTTCACAGGAAAATGTATAAATTATTACTCTGTGCCCAGCTTGAATCAAAATCAATTATGTGATTATTGATACTGTCTGGTGTCTACCAAAGTAAATGCTAAACTGTGTGCTTTTATGACACTGAAACACTGTGAAACTAAAGTGTCTCAAACTAAACAAAACTATCCCATTGTTCTAAATAAAAAAGCAAATTCATAAAAGTGAACTTAAAAACAAAATGGGAGACTATATACAAAATAAAAGACTTGACGTGGCTGTGACTGATGGTGTGTGCGTTACCCAGGCAGGCGTTGCGGAGCTCAGGTGGGCTGTAGGAGTTGAGGAGGGTGAGCAGCTTGTGGGCGAAGTCGATCCTCTCCTGCCACTGGATCAGAGCCTGCTTCACGTCTGGACCGGAACACAAACCAACATCGGTATGTTAAGTTCTGCACAACACCTCCTACTGTGTCTAAACTGGATTTATTCGCAGTGAGGACGCCGACCTTTGCGCTGCAGGTACGGCCGGGTGGCTTTGAGGACGGACAGGAAGATGGACAGCAGCTCCACCAGGTCTCCGGTGACGTGACACGCCGTCGCCTCGTGGTACATCATGTGCAGAGTGTTGAAGGACTGCAGAGTACAGACGGAACACACACATTCTTCACAGATGTAGAGCTTGAACACACTTAACCCTTTCACGCATGAATTATGAGAACCACAGTCAGGATTTTTTTTCTAGAGTGTTTTTATTCCTCTTCAAGCATGAAAAAAATAATGCCATTTAAATTGTTATGACCGAATTTCTCACAGAGTTGCAAAACCGTCCACTCAGCTGGACACCATGCATTTAACTTTTGATGCTTATAAACTATATGGACTAAAATATTGAGACACATCATGGCTACGTCTGTAAATGTCCTGTTCATGCTGATCTGAGAAATAAACATCAATATTTCCTTAAAGTTTAACGGGAGATTTGTCTTAGTTTGCTGATGGTTTGTTGTGGTAGAAAATTATAATTTACAGTCAGAGTAAGAAAAATATTTTAGAAATTTAGAGGTAGAACAGCTGCAGTGTTCTAGTTGTAGTTTAAAATCAGTCATGGATTTAAAAAAATAAATAATTAAAAAAAAACAATGTTGAGAGAAATTAAGTAAAAACCATCTCTGAGGCATTTTGGAAGCAAAGATAATTTAATTAAACAAAACTAACCAATGCAATGATATTAATACTAATATAAAACTATATTATGACATTTGTCATTGTTTTGTAGCACAGACCCCCGTTAGAAAAGAAACACTTCCAAAGTGTCCACATACTTTTGTCCATATAGTGTATCTAATATAAATTTCCAAACAATTTAGACAGAAGGCATTCTTTGGTGTAACACCAGACTCTTTACTGTTCAGAAATGAAAAATAAAGAACTGCTACTACCTCGGTCATGAGGATGAGTCCCCTGTTGAAAACCACCAACAGTCGGTCCTCATCGTTCTCCAGCAGAACCCTGAAGGCACTACAGAAACAACAGAACCCAGACCATAAAACACCAGCCCACGTCGTGTTCAGTATCTAAAGATGATATTCTCTATTCTGGGTATTTCCAAAATGTGACAAAACCACGATCTTACAGAGGCAACATAATCAATGTAAAAGTCTGTGGAGAAACAGGATTTAAAAAAAACATTAAACAAAAGGTGCTTAAATAACTTAAAAAGCTTTTGCACAACTAATATTTAACCGATAGAGCATTATTCACACTGCGACTGTTTCCTCTGATGTTACAAGGGAGGAAGACATGTTTGTGGAGCTATATTAATGTTTGTCTGGGTAAGTTCTCAGTTGCCCAGGTCATCGTTCATCTTGGTGGTTCTTCTCAATTCAACTGGACTTGTTTTGCTCTTTTGAAAATGTTTCGTCTCTCATCAAAGAGACTTCTTCAGTTCTAATAACTGGTGGGGGACTAAAAAAACAACAACCCTGCACTGGAACAAGTCCCAGTCCAGTTGAACCTAGAAGAACCACCATGAAAAAATTAATTAATTAAATTTTAATGTTTGAAACTATGTTCATCTACAGATAATGTGATAAAATGCTGAAATAATTTCTCTATTTATAATTAAGATTTCTTTGTTGTATATATTGTTAAATAACAAACAAAATAAAGTAACAGAAGGTAATGCCATCAGCAGCCAAAAGTCATTTTAAGATTCTGTATCAGCCAAGAATTTTGACATTTTGCTTCTCTAGATTTTACTGCTCAGTTGGTCAGCAGTGATAAAGCCCACTTGTCAAATCCCTTGCATTTCCATGACATACTGTAAACACAGAACCCCCCCCAGCAAACTTTAGAGTATTTGAGCTTCACACCCTGAGCATGTCACAGTAATATGTGAATATTAAAGTGTCAATGTGGTCCATTTATACTGGTTTTTAAAAATGGCATTTTCCGATAAAGCAATTCACGTTCACTTATGTCACTTTAGTTTCTTTGTGCTGAGAAAGCAATTACCCTGAAAAAGTAGCTAAAATACACCCTTATGTAAAAAATAGGACTAATGTCCAATGTCCGTGTATCCCATGTTCTATCAAGAATCAACAGCAAGTTGAATATGTGAGGTTGTCAGGTTCTGTCTCTATGTTAGAGTCCTGTGGTCTGGATGCAGATCAGTCTCCTAATAGAAGTGGGTGGTACTTTCACTGGATGAGAACTCAGCTAATTTAATGAAAGTCCATATATGACTTCCTATCAGTGCTCAGTAGTAACTATACTGATATCTCTAACCATTTCCATGTTATAAAACATCAAAATATGGACCAATATAAGTAAAGGCACATTTGTAATATTTTAAAAATACATCAAAAATCTAAATTTCTCAAAACTGTGAACAAACTTTGTAGACAATGTCCCAAGGAAGATGCATATAAAATTTGAAATGAGTCTGACCAGTAGTTTCATCAGAGAAGATGTTTGAAGAAATTGCTAATGAAGACGACAAAGACAATGACGAAGACGATGCTGTACAAACTTGACCAGTAAGCTAGAAAGTATCCAACCTGTCTAACAGTTACATGAAGATGAAATACAAACTAGCTCTGGCCTGAGAAGTTGTATCAAGCATCGAAACCTCCTTGTCTTTGGTGGCACACATAATTTCCAGTAGCACACTTTTTCTTAACATCCTCGATGAGGGCTTCATCTGATGTGCTGATGTGCAACACTAATCAGTTGTGTGTGTTGTTGTGTCGTACCTGATGAGCGTGGTCCAGCAGGAGCGTCCGTCCAGGCAGCGCAGGTAGCAGCTGATGGTGGTTTTCTTGAACTGCTTCACGTCCTCCAGTTCTTCCTCTCGCATGTCGGCGCGCTGCGCCACAAACAGCTGCATCAGGTTGAACAGCTCCTCCACCGCCTGCAGGGGGCAGCACACAAAACACCTTTACTTCAGTCTCAAGGAATCAGTGGGTATGCTGACACGCACACTAATATTCTACCGTTATTCCATGTCGTGTAAACAGGATATTAACCCATAAAGACCCAAACAATCAACATCGACCAAAACCATCTACTGATCTGTATAATACCTGTTGATCCAATAATCCTATCAATACATGTAAATAATTGGTGTAAAATGCAGTTTGTCATCTTTTCATGGACAACAGATACGACCCATTTGGACGTTCAAAGGCTCCGTCATTTTCTACAACACTGATTCACCAGTAAAACCCATGGAGTTTGACAAATGACAGTGGATGGAGACACTTATTTTTACATTCAGTTATTGGTATCTTTTCTGAAAAAGTCACTTTTTCATCAGTTTTCCCTGTTTCTGATATAAAATCCCTCAACTTTATTCTGAGCTTTAATGAACATCTGCATGATCAGTAAAATATAGAGTTAAAAATAGAGAAAAACTCATCTGGGAACTGCCACAAAAGTAGCAGTGGGTCTTTATGGGTTAAGTCCGGTGCATTTTCTGAAACACATGTGGGATATGTCAATGTTATTCCTGTTTAATCAATATTCTTTGGACATTTTACTGCAGGTTTGCGACCCACGCCCACTGTCTACACTCAACTGGAGTAAAGACAACAATCCTCTCTAGTAGAGATGGATCAGTCCTAAAAAACATCTCGTGTCTGGTAAGAAGGGCAAACATATCAACTGCTAAACATTATGACAGAGGATATGACGAGCAAATATTAAAAAACGCTTCTTTTCCAGAAGGTGTTTAAAGGAACAAAAGAAGGAGGTGGAACATTTAACACCAGTGGGAAAAATTCCTTTTCATGGTGTATGTATGGCTCCATGTTAACAGGAATATGAGGAGAATATTCACTTTCATTTGCCATGTAAACAGCTTAGTAGGAATATCTGGGCAAAAACCCAAATATTGTTCATATAAAAATAGTCAGTGAGAGCAAGCCATCATTTTCTATGATGTCAGGAGCATAGACAGTAAGGACAAAATACACAGAAATTAAAGGAAAAAAAACCCCATTATGCAACAGTATACAATTAGAAACAGTTCCATCCAAAAGCAGAGTAGTTTGGAACCTCTTCTATGTTTATTTATTTATAATAATGATTATCTGCACTTTGCGCTGTTGTTTTTCTATTTTAAATGTGCGTTTTTCTATTTTAAATGTGTGTTCTTCTATTATGATTGGGTTTTTTAACATGTTCGCTTCACTGCTGGTCTTGTGGATTGTAATTTCGTTCTACGTATTGAATGATAATAAAGATCTTGAATCTAAAGGAGTAAATCTCATCAGTATCTTCTATACAGCTTCTATTCTCATTATCAATATTATGTTAATAATATAAAACCTCAGGTTTATTACTTATGGTTTAAAAGGGCAAACTGCTGTAAAAATATACAGATTAGATACTGATATGGAAGCCCAGGCATCAGTGTCTGTACAGGTGCTGAAAAGGTTTTGGACTAGACATAAAAATGTATTTTCAGGGCGGTGAATACATTTGACTACATCGAAAATACAGTTTAAACCATAACCGTTGGGTCTGATCTGAGGACAGTGTGCACTCACCCCTGGGTATTGGCTGGCGTGCGGTGTCAGGTTCTTGAAGGCCCACTGGATGTTCTGGTGCGATGCGAGCTGCCGGGTGAAGGCGGGCGACTGCTCGCAGCACATGCGCAGGATGCCGTAGTAGGCGGGTAACATGCCGCGGTTGAACAGCACCACCTCCTGGTCATCGTGGTCAGCCAGGATGTAGTTGAAGGCAATGTTCTTGGTCACCACAGGGTTCTGCACCACGAGGCGGACATTTTCTGGACAGTCCACGCACACGTTGTACCAGAAGGACAGCAGCGCTTGCTTGTTGTGGTTGGTGGCGATGGCCGGCTCCGACAGTTTAGGCTGAAGGCGGAAACAGGAGAGTAAAAACATTATTACACCAAACTTCAATAGTTAGTTTTCTAATTTAGTCATTCAGTTTGGTTTTTTATAGAGAAGCTGACGAGTTTCAGATGAGTTGTTTAGTTTTGTTCCAAGTTTGAGTTTTTCACTCATAAAAACTCCAAGAGAACAACTGATACCAACAGTCCGTCAGATCCTTTGGGCCGTTGGGCAAAAAACTGGCCTAATACAACTTTTAATTGGAGACCTTATGGGCTTTTCAACAACAAAAAACGATTTTAAAAAAATGAACAAAGCCACAGGCACTGCAAGGAAAAAAAGGAAATTTAGGGAAACACAAACACACATCTTATCATTATCTTCTTATCATATATTTAAGTTCACGTAAAAGCTGTAACGTCTAATCAGAAAGGTTTCAATTAGGATAAAGAAATATTGTCCATGAAACCAAAGTGATGGTTTATCATTGTTTTTATGTTTTCTACAGGAAAATATTCATCCAGAAAATCATTAATCCAAAAAAGAAATAATCATTAGCCCTTAGTAGTAGTAGCCCTACACAAATGACTTCCTCAAAAACATTTATTCAGGTAAATGTTAAGAGTGTATTTTTTAAATTCTACTTCTTAAACATTATTTATTTTTTAATTTTCTAGTTGAAATGTGTGTAATGTGTTGTGTAGAAAAAACTATACTTCCAGAACAGATGAGAAGCAACTTACTATCAAACTACTGCAAAGAAACTAATAAAAAATAAACTATCCAATGAGCTATTAAAAAAATATCCCAATCACTAATCGTTCATTTGACTGACTTGTTGACATATCCGTATGTTTCTGAGTTTATACCTGGAACAGGTTCCAGAGGTCCATGAAGTATCCGGAGAACATGAGCTTCTCCGTCTTGGAGATGAGGCAGTACGTCATGAAGCTGAAGTACTGAACCAGTTTGGTGGTGCCGTGAACGCTGGCGTCCACGTACAGCTTGGCGCGTCCCAGCAGCCCCAGCAGCAGGTTGTAGACTTGGTGCAGGACCACGGTGGTGTCGGGTGACAGCGGCAGCTCGCGGGTCGGCAGGTGGAGGGAGCGAGTGGAGCGAAACATCTGACGGAACGAGTTACTGGGGATGAGGGAGACCAGGAGGTAGGCCGCCGCTATGGAAACAGACAAACAGACTGGTTATTATTACGGCAAATCACTGATTACCTCCATTATCTCATACATGACTTTTTGGGGTTTTTTTTACATGGTTTTATTATTAGGAGTACTGCTTGATGATTTGATTAAAAAAAACAAAAAACTGAAAACTTACAGAGGCAGAGCATATTATTATCATTAAAGTGAGGTGGGATGAAGAGTAGTATAGATAGGTTTACTAATATGTAGTGGAATAAATGAATATATTCTATATTGCCTTTATATTACATTTATATATTTAGATGTGTCAAGGATCTTACATGTGCGGACTCGGGGGTAGTTGTGTGCCAACAGGAAGCGTTCCACCCAGTTCTCCATGTTCTGCAGGACCCAGCTGTGGGCCAGTTTGTTCCTGGGGGTCTGAACAGCCAGCCAGTCCAGACACTGGGAGGGGTTGTACTCGATCACCTGACAAGAACAGAAACAGCGACACATTAAACAACCATCTTCAACCCAGGGTTAATATGGATTAAATTAAGGCAAAACAGCTACAAGCAGCTTTTAATACAATCCAATTCATTACATTTTCGTTACATACAGAGGTCATTGGATTCTTCAGTTTGACAATACCTGCTCTATGGTCTGCCAGGAATGTTTAAATAAATCATACTAAGACAACATCTGTCAGTTTTATCCAAAGGTGGTTTTCAGATTTTGTAATGAACTCAAATGAGTAACTCTTTCAGGTACATTACAGTGATTTAGTCTGGGTTTCAGGTTTTATTTACCTCCCAGATCCTCTGCAGGATGTAGGAGGCAAAGGAGGGCATCCCTGGAGGTCCCCCTGCAAACTCCATCAGCATCGTCAGCAGCTTGAAGAATGGATTGGCCGCCTGATGGACAAGGAGCAGTAGCTTGTATTAATGCACTGATATTTAGTTTAGATTTAAAGGATTCCCATTTGCTACTGCTTTACCGCCCCTTCTATACTTCTAGCCTCCAAAACATTTGTGAATAAGACAGAAACACAGAGTGAAACACAAATGATTAAAATAAATAAATCAGACTCGTGTGTGACACAGGGACTCTTTTGTCTCTGGCTTTAAGTCCTTTGTCTTATCTGTAGTGGGTTTGTTGCATTTGCAGGGCTAAAAAATAAAACTAATAATTGTGATTTGATCAAAGAGCAGCTTACCTCAGGTGTTAGCTTAGCAATGGAGGTGAAGAGCATCGATACAATCTGCAAAGACAAAACACCAGTCAGAAGAGTTGGACTAGTTGGATAATTAGTAATGCTGAAATGTTAAGGTCCACATAAATGACGCTACAGGCGTCTGTGACTGTGATGATTCTTGGTTAAACAAATGCTTAATCTGCTGTTGTTTCTGTGAAAATTATGTTAAAGCCGGATTAATTTTGGTTTGATGAACTTCAAGTGTGGCAATCCTGTGTTCATGTTTGAGTGATGAACCTACGTGCTCGGCCAGGCGGTTGTTATAGCGACAGAGGCTGAAGATGAGGTTGCAGGTCTGCCTGATATTGATGCCGTCTCTGATGTGCTGGAACAGGAAGGGGAAACCTTTTCCTCCGGTCAGAGCAGCCATGTCGCTCTGAGACAGAGTCAGATGTCTGGAACAAGAGGAGACCACATCAGAGTTACATTTATGAAAAGATGTAGGACAGGGTTGTCAAACATACGGCCCTTGGGCCAAAACGAGCCCGCCAAAGGGTTCAATCGGCCGTGTGGATTGAATTTGCAAAGTGCAAAAATTACACTGAGGATAGTCACAGTGAAACTCATTTTAGTTCAGGTTGATACAGCTCAAGAAGGCCAGACCAGTAAATAATAACATATAAACCTATAAGTAACTTGTGCAAAAAAAAAAAAAAAAAAAAAAAGCATAAAAATGTTTACATCTACAAACTAACCTGAACATATATGAAAAACCTGAAATTTCTTAAGAAAAATAAGTGCGATTTTACCAATATTCTGTCTGTTACTAAATGTTTTGGGCGGCTGTGGCTCAGTTGGTAGAGAGGGCCATCCAATAACTGAAGGGTCGGCGGTTCAAATCCTGGCTCTGACTGTCCACATGTTGAAGTGTCCTTGGGCAAGACACTAAAGCCTAAATTTCTCCCAGTGGAGCCTGGCAGCACCTTGCAAGGCAGCAGCCACCCACTGGTGTATGAGTGTGAATGAGAGGCATTGTAAAGTGCTTTGGTCACCTTGAAGGTGTGCAAAAGCGCTATGTAAGTGCAGTCCATGGACCATTTTTTGTGTATTTGTAGATCCACTGTGTCTGTAAGTTGTAATGTACATGTATAAATGAGAAACTGAGGCATAATATTGTTAAAATAAAGACATTTTATTAAGAAATTTCAGGGTGTTCAGGTTACTCCCATTTTTTGTGAGAGTTTTCATCATTTATAATTTTATTTATGCTCTTACTTCACTGGTCTGACGCACTTGAGATCAAATTGGGCTGCATGTGGAAGCTGAACTAAAATGAGTTTGACACCCCTAATGTTGGAGGAGGTCAAGCCGAGGGAAAGACGTGTCATATCCAAACCTCTCGGATCGAGACTGTTCCACCAGCAGAGCGATGAGGGCGATCATCTTCTCCAGAGCTGCAGGACGGTACTTTTCCTCCGCCAGAGACAAGATGTCTTCCTCCTCATCCTCTTCCTCTCCCTCCTCCTCTGACAACACCTCCACCTGAGGCTGAGAGAATGTTACATTCACCTCATGCATGTAACGTTTAAGAAGGTTACAGGCTCAAAGCTCACATTTTACCTCAGAAAAGCAAGTGAGTAAAACATGAAGAGAGATGCACCAAGACATAGAAATCAACTGAAACACTGTAGTAAATCAATATACAGATTAAAGAAGTAAACCTACATTCTCAGGGCCTTTGGTTCCCATGTAGAAATGTACCATGATGGAGATGGCTTGTAGTGACAATAAGAACTGGCTCTGTGAAGACAAACAGAGAAAAAAGAAAAATAACACTTAAGCTCACTTACTTAGAAGACCAACGAAAACTTAACATGTAGAAACTGCAATCCTGTTTATGTGTTAAAACTGTGTCTGCAGCTTTAATTTAAGGTTTTGTGAATCAGCGTTTCCAGTGTAACATGGAAAAAGGCTGGGGTAGCAAACAGAAACAAATTCACTTCAATACATGATGGTGTGTGAAAACGATCATACAAAACTCACAATTCGGTTTGTTAACCACGTTCTCTCATTTACACGGTCTATCATATTACATATAGTACAGGGGTGTCCAACCCATGGCTCCTGGGCCAAATGTGGCTCTTTAGCCTCTCTCTATGGCTCCCCTTGTCACAAAAAACATAAGGAGCATTTTGGAATGAACTGAAGGAATCATTATCATCTTTTTAACATGGTTATGGGCCTAAATCTATTCAAAAATTGTTCATCTGCAAATATGTGGAGGCTATACGTGGAATAACATTTTTTTTGGCAGCATAAAAACCAAAATGTATGTCACACTACATTATTTTGTTGTTAAATTCAACACAAGATAGTCAGTTTGCATTTGTTCATAGTTTAAGAATCAGCCTATATATACAGCATATGAAACTCAAGCTTTTTCTCCATTACACGATGTCATTTTATGTTGGAAACAGTATACACCATTAAAAATCATAAAAATCTAGAATTTTTTTTTCTTGAAAACACAAAGTTAAATAACAAACAGCAGAGCAGCTGCCTCGTGGTAAAATGTAGATGGTTTAAATATTTTTTTCATGGCTCTAGTCAGATTTCTTTCTTCTTTTCCGAGTCAAAAATGGCTCTTTAGATTGTAAAGCGTACAGATCCCCGGCCTCGGACATGTCAAAGCTTGGTTTAAAGATGGAGAGAACGCATAAAGATGCACAAAAGATTACATTTAAGTTCACACTGACCTCCTCCTCTCCCATCTTGGCGAACTCGTAGAGGAAGGCGAAGTATTCGGTGAGGTGTTTGCTGTGGGGCTTGACGCCGTGTTCCATGATGGAAAGGAGGGTCTTAACGAAACGAGTGACACACGACCGGCTGCCGATGTCCTCCACCGGCCCGTCCATGTCGTCAGAGCTGAGCACACAGACCGAATCAAAACCGGAACACAGTTTAAGCACCAGGAACAAATTATATCTTAACATTTATTAAAAACCCACTTTTAAAACTTTTCTGTGATTTTATTTATGTTTAATAACATTCCAGTTCTTCCCATTCTCTTTGTGTTTAATGGCATTAGTTACTATGTTTTCAATCTGTTTTTTCTTTTTAACGTGTAAAATTTTTATTGTGAAGAAATCTGTGATTGTGTTTTGAAAAATGTATAAAGATTTAAGGATTTAATGAGCTAAAACATAAGTTGAAGAACATCCTCCTATTTCAGAACCTGAAACCAAATGTTTGGCTTTTTTGTTGAGCTCTGCCAATGGCCCTCCAACGTCACCTTAAAGATAAATGAACTGTGCTGGCTCTACTTAAATCAGCACCTCTCATGGGTTTTTCCTTCATTCTGTTCAGTGTTTAATGATGTGGAGCCAGAAATATTTCTCAGAATCCTGTGTGATCGAGAAACTGAGTGACAAACGGCTCTGATCTGAATCTCTGTTGCCATCAGATTTCACAGACACAGCACTGACCGTCTGCGCTGAACACCTTTTATGGCAATTATCAAATCGACCTTCTGGTGTCTGATCACAACAGGCTGTTCTTCTGCTATTTGAACATGACAACACTTCCAGAAGCTTCAATTTACATTCTTTAAATGCTAATATAACCAACACAGAAGACGAACAAAAACTAAATCCTGATCCTAACCGTGGATGAAACTACACCAATATAATTCATACATATTTAGAGTGGTAGTTAAATGTATATTTGTAAATGAATTTTTTTCATCCAGTTATGTGTTGATATGTAAAAATTTGGTATGTTCATGTGCATGTTTGCACATGAACTACAATTACAATTATTAAAATGATCTAAAATGTTACTTTTGTTTATTTGCATATAGTGTGCTTATTTTAAGCTTTCTCTTCATTTTTTTTCCTTTCTAAACTGCTTGGCTGTTAGGTTAAGGTTACAGAAAATGAAAAAATTAAATAATAAACTGTTTGATTTTGAATTGCAGCAGTAAGTGATAGCAGATATTGTATTAAGATTTCACAATTTGGTTTGAAAGTACTACTGTAAACGCACAAGTATTTTATTAAAAAGGGGCAGAAAATATAAGACTGTTTTTTGTGCTCCTTTTCTTTTATAATGTGGTCAATTTGCTGACATGTAAAAGTAGATTTTGTATATGTCTTTCTTTTATCTTATGAATGAAATAAATAAAACTGAAAAACTAAAGTAAACTATCATATGACAGAAAAGGAATTAAACTAAAGTTGCCTGAAAAATGATGAAAATGCTTGAAAAATTGTGAAAATAGTTGATCATTATTTTTTGTCATTCTTAATGAATACATAAAAGTTTCAGCTCTGAATCTAAAGCAGACATGGCGTTAAAAGCTCAAATAAATTGTGCTGATCAGGTTGGACTCACCCGTCCTCCATGCCGGGCTGCAGGTACAGGTGGGCGTGAACTGGACGCAGCCTCTGGATGACGTGAATACACAACCTCTGGAACATCTGGAAGACAGACGCAGAACGCATTCAGCTGAATGAAGGACATAAAAACGATCCAAATACCAGCGTCTCTCTGGTTTTCCCTTTAATTAATCAATAAACTTCTTATCTCTGCAAATAAGATGTTGCTGCTGTGTTGTCCCAACTTTTACTTCACTAACATTCTGTGCTATAAAGTGATCTGTCCTCAATAACAGTGACAAAGCACTTAAACCTTCGGGTGTTTGTGTCATGTGTTCATCAAACAAAAATGATATATGTTTATATATATAAACATATATAACACACAGAAGATCTTTCCCATCAACCAGTGTTGGAATCAAACCCAGGACCTTCTTGCTGTGAGGCACGAGTGCTATCCACTGCACCACCGTGTCGCCCTTACAGTAAATCAGTCAATCTCAATACTATGCACTGACGGGTGTAGACATCAAATTTGCATGACATCTGGTTTTACAGGGCTGCTTTGCTGAAGCTACAGTGCAAAAAACAACATTAGGTATCTCAAGTCATATTAGAAAAGGTCTATTTTGTTTTTTTCTTTATTATGAAGCTCAGGTGACACAAATTAAAACTACACTATGGAAGGCCAATGGTGTGGGTATTTACTCACAACCATGACAACTATCATAGATGTAGCTGGACTAGTTCTTACTTCATCAATGAGAAACTTTTTGACAAATTTTTTGTAATGTTTCTCCGAGATACTGCCAAAATATTCAATCTCAGTCCCCAGAAACCAATGAATGAGTAAAAAAAATGACAAATTATGATTGTGAAAGTGGATTGTTATTGTAGCATTAAATAGAGACATAAAATCTTTTGGTCAGATTGCCAAGACCTACAGGCATGTCATATATTAATAAATTGAGAATTAGTGACATCAATTGTTTTTCTTGAGATGCTTAACTTATAGTAATCGACTGATCATATTGTGAGCCCCAACTATAAGGAAAACATGTGATGCATGACTTCTGATTCTTTTAATTGTTCATTTGTAGTTATGTGATCCTTCATTAAAAGTGAGCAGAAGGAGCAGCACCTGTGTGCTTTATAGCAGGGGTGTCAATTTTTTCTCTTTGTTTTAGTGTAGAAAAGTTAAATTACATAAAAAATATTTACATTTAGAACCTATTATTTCACAAAAAATGTGAATAACCTTAATATGAACAACTTGAAGTATCTTGAGGTAAGTGCAATTTTTACAATATTCTTCCTGTTACTAAATGTTCTGTGCATTTGTAGATCCACTGTGATCTGTAATGCACATGTATAAATGATTAGCTGAGGCACAATATTGTTAAAATTACACTTATTTTTCTTAAGAAATTCAAGGTTGTTCATAATTGTTCACGTTATTCACATTATTTTAAAGGACAATTTGTAGATGTAACTTTTTTGACTCTAAAACATTGAGAAAAGTTTGGAGTTGACATTATTTATGGGTTATCATGTTATTATTTTAGTGGTCTGACCCATTTGAGATCAAACTGGTCTGAATTTGGCCCCTGAACTAAAAGGAATTTGATAGCCCTGCTCTATAGCCATAGATATACAACCAATAATGCTGATAGCAGTAATACTGAGGGTTCTGCTGCTTCATTTTTAATCTAAGATTTCAAAGTAGAAAATTTGATATTAATGTGTTTAATTACAGTAAATCTAGGATGCAACGGGGTTATGACTTTGAGAGGGACCACTGATACCTGAGCAGGATGAGGAAACTAAAAAGCTGTATAAAAAAAAGTAAAATTAAATAAAAATGAACCACTCACCTGTCTTACGATTTGATTGGGACACTTAATGAGGATCTGCATTGGCCACCAGTTATCATCAGCCATCCGATCCAAAAACCACTGTAACGGGGAAGTCTTTTATTAATCACAAAAATCTGAATTTTACATCATATACTATTTAACCAAGACAGCAGCACTGAGGTAAAATACGGCGTGGTCAGACCTCGCAGGCTGCCTGGCTATTGTTGAACTGTTTGGTGAGGAGTTCGATCCACTGTAGCATGGTCGGCTGAGAACAGAGACACATCACAAGTCACACACATATGGTTTTGAATTCACACCAAGGTCACTCAGATTTTTTTTTAGTAGATGATGACTTATGTAGATGTAAAATATTTCATTGTGGCTGAGCTATGACTCACCTTCTCCTTGGAGTGGATGAAAGTTTCAAGGACAAATGACGTGCTGAGCTGCAAAGAAAAGAACATTTAACAAATTCAGTAGAAAACAAAGAGACAAAAAATTTAAAAAGCAGAGTTCAGGTTCTGAAGATCAGCTAAGGTTAATTTCCAATAATCAGCCCTCCCGTTTTAATCATCACATCCAAGAAAATGAACGATTCAAAGCTACTGATGTGTGAAAATAAAGTAATGATGTGATTTCTTTTGTGTTGCTTCATTTCTCACCTTTGCAGTCATGAGGGAGACGGCTTTAGGATCTGGTAGAGTGCTGGGGATGCTGCTGCAGAGCTGCCACATGAACCTACAAGGAACAGAAACAGAAAAAACAATCTTAAACAGGTCACACTTTGTGTCAATACCTGAATTTATCACTATCCTTTCTTACAGAGACTGCTTATGTTTCATTTACTGCTAAATTTTAAGACAACAGAATAAAACTCACCCAAAGTAGGTGTGTTCAAATATATTTTTGTCCTGGAGAAACTGCATGTTGTCGTGCCAAATCCACTGAAAAGAATAAAGAGTCAGAATAACTGACACATAAATGTGTGAACACTTTACCTACTGAACATTAGGAGCTCATACTACCTCAAGCAGATCAGGAGACACATCAAAACTGAAGTCCTTCCCATTCTCCTCCTCCAGCTCCACCCTTTTGTAGAAGAGCATGTAGGCACTGTGTGTCTAAAAGTGAAAATATTTCTTGTCAGTACCAGTGTGGATCATAAATAACAATGAATCAGTGTCTGGGAGTCATGCTTACTTTTTCAAAGGAGAAGTCCATGAACTTGTCAGTGACAGAGTCATAGGTTTTAGTCTGAAAGATAAACACACATTAGTGAAATGTGAAGCTGCAGATCATTTTGGGACAAACGTTTCTTTCTAAGAGCAGCGTTTACCGTCATTTCTCCACCAAAGCATTCAGAGGCCAACTGAGCCGAGTCAAAGGGCTTCACCTCCGCGTCATTGAACAGATACCTGCAACATGTGACATGTTTTACGTGTTTGACCTCTGACTTTTATATTACTTTCAAATGTAACTTGTCAACTTGTGACAACACTTAAATGTTTGGGGCTCAAGTCATGAGACACTAAACACCACATAGATACCAAAAGACTCCTTATTGTTCTTGCATTATTCTTTCATTGTAACAGTGAAAACATTCAGTCGGGCATGCCAGGTGGTGGTGCAGTCTACATTAACAATATGTTGGAAAAACAGACTCTAAATAGTTTCCATTTATACTTATATCAGAATGAAAAAACTTTATTAATCCCAGGGGCAATTTATTGTGTGTTATAGTTGTTCCGTGTTAATATAATAAAAGTAGCCGGCAAGAAATTATCAAAACTATAAATATACACATACACAACTCAAAACATATATATATACATATACATACATAAACCAAATACAAATTACATATTAAAAAACTCTATTAAACACAGTAATTTGTACAATATGTACTTGACAAATATTATCAATATTATAATTAAAAGAAATGTAGGTAAACACGTGCACGAAAATATTGTGTGTAATTATAATTATATAGTTAGAAGGTGATGTTATTATGACATGATATGACATGTATTTCTTCTCTAAATATAAAGAAAGTGGTACATATAAGTACCTGCTTTGGCTTAAGATTTGCTGTCATTATACAAAACCAAGGGGAAGCAAATTAGGCATAGCGTCTCTTTGGGTGACCTAAAACAGCATTTGTGTGGCTAAACATGGAGGGAAATGTTTCTGTTTTGTAAAAGATCCATGTTAGTGTCTACACTTCATATACTATGACAATGTTCCTCTCACCACTTGTTGTTCTTGTAGGCGTGCGGATTAACAATGTCTCGGATGAAGCTGTAGTAATGACCACCGTCCGCCGTGCCCGTGTGAACTGTGACACCAATCAGGTCGTACTCGTAGCTCTCTGTGACCTTGGTCTCGCCTTCTTCCCGAAAACCTGCGGCAGAAAACACAAATGTAGTTGAGACTTCAAATGAGTGCTGTTATTCTGTTAAACCTGAAGTTGGGCTGCTTTTGTGTGTGTGTGTGTGTGTG
>JAPQRQ010000001.1:20088952-20100108 GCA_037367365.1 Apogon talboti
ACCATCTCCCCCCCCCCCCCCCTCCTCCTGACCTTAACCGGACACTAGAGCTGTCTGACATTGCTTTAACATGTGCAAGATGAGATGGGTACATCTTTTCTTAAACACAAAAAATTCTAAATCCAACATGTGTGTTTGCTGTGAAATATTAACGGTGAATGTGTTTGGTCACTGCAACAGTGGTGGTTTAAACACCTTTGCGGCTTTTTTTTCATTGCTAACTGTTACTGTAAACAGACAGATTTAACAAAGAAAACAATCACACCAAAAAATAAAGAACCTATACTGTCCACGATGCTAAGTAAAAATTGTAGTATATGAAGAGCATGCAGTTAATTAACCTATGAAAATGAGAAGCATAAATATAAAACTCACCATGAGGTATGTGAACATCTTCTGCAGCTCCAGTAGTGTTGTCTTGTGTTTGATATCCTCAGCGTACTGCACACACAGAAACAACAAGACCGTTTACATGACCATAAAAATACAAGAACTGAGGGTAATCGCATAATTGTAATAATCTGATCTGACACATGCACTTCATAAATGTGATCACTAAAAAACCCTGGTTTAGACGTTCAGCCAATGGGAGTTCTTTCAGGGTATGTACGCAGCGACGGCAGAATCAAACATCCTATTATTGTCTTCCGCTCACGTTTGACTGCATCACATACATTTTCTACAGTTTCTTTCCTTTTTTTTCCCTTCTACACATGCACAGATGTAAAGGAACTAATTAAATCAGATTAACGAGTATACATTCACAAAGACATCGGAGTAATGAGGACAAATGCTAGTGTGTTAATCTTATTTGTCATAATCAGATTACTGCTGTTATCTGATAAAGAATATCAGAAATCAGTTGAATAATCTCAATAACAGAAATTGGATAATGATCGGAGTTTTAGTGTGTCTGTAAACGGGCTCAGTGATGGGAATCCAACCTCTGAATTCCTGAAACCCCTCAGTGGTTTTCTTCTCTTAAAAACATACTGACCTTGGCAGTGAAGACGGCCTGGCGGGCCTCGGGGATCATGTAGAGCTGTTGGATGGTAGAGGCCAGATAGCAGGTGGCGCCCAGGTTGGTCAGGCCCACAAAGCGACACTCTGCGCGGACGTCGTCATGGGGCCAGTAGTCCCATTTATAAGGAGCATGAGAGGCTGTGATGAATGTAAAAACAGAGGGGTTTAGTCAGTGGCTTCACAGGGCAGATCAAGCCTTTAGTTATATCTAACTAAAGTCTGTTTATGGCTACTGTTACTTTACTGTGGGGGTGTCAAACATATGGCCCATGGGCCAAAACCAGTCCGCTAAAGAGTCCAGTCCGGCCCGTGGGATGAATTTGTGAAATGCAAAAATTACACAGAGGATATTAATAGTCAAGGATGTTAAAATCATTTTAGTTCAGGGGCCACATGCAGCCCAATATGATGTCACGTGGATCAGACCAATAAAAAACTGTCATAACCTGCTAAATTACTTTACCTTTACCTAACATAGTGGGGGAAAAAAAAAGACCAACAACAAAACACCACTTTGAGCATCATTAAAGCACCAGGTAACATGTTTCTGTCTAGTTTCCAGTAGTTTATACAAAACTCTGCTACACAGAAACAAGCTAAAACTAGTTTAACTTCCCCTGATTCCGCCTTACACTTCATGGTTGCCTAAAGATTTGGACAGTACATTGGAAGAACCAGTTCTGACAGGTCTGGACTTATAGTGTGTCCCAGTGTTTCCAGCATTAATCCCAGCAGAGGGATCATGTCTGACAGAAACAGACTGGATTCTCTGTAGCAAAGCTCAAATTGTGTCAGATCACTGCCGCTGAGGACGAATGACACAGAGTGTAGCCTGCAAACGTTAACGACATGTCAGATGCAGGAATTTTATGGGATTTAGTGTTATCTCGCAGTAAAATAACAGGTTGTACCCACATGAATACCCTCCCCCATGGTAGCTGCTAGAAATATGATGGCCCAGCATGTATTTTTTGTCTGTTCCTGGTGTTTTCTATTTTAAGAGTATATATATACTCTGGTTGACTCTCAAAGATAATCTGTGACAGGAATTTTTGCACTGGATGCTACCAGCTATAAAATGGAAAACCTCATTCAAAGCTAAAAGCCTCATTCAAAGCTAAAAGCTTTTCCTGGTAATTTATATAGTAATGGAAACATTATTATATTCCATTTGTGCAGTTAGATCCTCAAAATCTTACAACTTCTGTTTTTTGCACATTTGAGCTCATTCAGTATTTAGATGAAAAGTGTAAATCCCTAGTTTTAGCCTCCTGTATGAAGTTCTCTGACTAAAGGTACATGCAGCTTCATTTAGACACTTTATTCATTTACTTTAATTTAACACAGTCTATTTAAATATAAATTTCATTGTTCTGGGTTAATTAAGCTTGTTTATTTATTTGTTCACTTGATCTTGCATAAGACAGACACAGCTTTAATTTAATTACATCGACTTTTGCTTTTTTTTTTTTTTTATATAAACACTGTAAATCTGACTGTTAGGAAATGGATAACGTAGAGAGCTGGTTATTATTACCAAATAAATCCCATCTATGTTGTGTGTTCCAGCTTTCTGCATTGTGCCTCAGTGATATCAGGAGAACTACTTCATCTATTTATCAGTTTGGACATAAAGGATGCGGCGTCCTTACCCTGCATGTGCTGAGACATGACCCAGTTGTGGAGCAGCCGGTAGTTCTCCACGGAGCCCTTCACCGTCTCCACCAGCAGGTCGTAGGCAGCAGCTCGGGCGGCGTGGGACTTGCACTTGGGCTGAGCGCGGTCAGCCAGGCTGGGGAGGAGGAAGAGGAGGTTGTGGACGTCCCGTAAGAACTCCTGCCCCTCACGGGAGAACTTAAAGGGAGGCTTGTGTTTGAGGACACTGGTAGCGAGACGTAGGAGTCCGGTCAGTCCGTCGTCCTCGATGGTCCCGTCCTGCTGGTCCAGGATCTCACGACTGGAACAGATACAGTGAGATCAGGTTGGAGGTTCTGAGATTCACTTTTAGTTATGAGCGCATTTACCAGTAGATTTTCAAACACCCTTTTCATGAAAGACAGAAGCATCTTCATAAAGATCTTTTCCAATTCAGAGCTTTACCGAAAGTAGAGATGTGCAAAAAATATATTACGAGTAAATTTTAGAATGATTACTAAGTTTCTAACTAATTTCTGTGTTTTTGGGAATTGTTGATGCACTTGTTCTTAGTTCTACTTTTAAACTGTATCTGATGCTTTATCTAAAACAAGGCTGGAAAATCTTTTTCTTAGAGTTTGTTGTCACTCCAACAGAGTGTCGTACACAGTATAAAGCCCTATGAGGCGGATCTCTCCTTTTTTTGATAATCGGTTGCACAAATAAAACGGAATTGAATATTTGCAATAATGTGGGTAATTTAACAATTTATTCATGGAGGTTGAACTTTATATCCACAATACAAAATGTAGCAATCTGGGCAAATTTAATAACTTGAGTCAAATCAAGAAACTGAAATGAAGAGAAAATCCTTCCAACATAAAAATAGGACCAATGTCCCTGTATCTCACCGGCATGTTGTGTCAAGAATAAATAACAAGTTGAATGTGTGAGGTTGTCAGGTTCTGCTGCTATGTTAGAGTCCTGTGGTCTTGATGGAGGAGTTCAGTCTCCCAAATCTCTTAAAAGAGATTTTTATATATTATAAGCAAAAGCAAATTTTTTATGTTTCAAAAATTTGTCAAAAATCTAAATTTCTCAAAACTGAACAAAGTTTCTAGAGATTGTCCCAAGGAAGCTACATATAAAATATTAAATTAATCCGACCAGTAGCTTCATCGGAGAAGGTGTTTGAAGAAATTGCTAATGAAGACGACACCGGACACAGCGCCTTCACAACAGCTCACAGCCTATTGGCCGGTGAGTTAACCTGTGATCAGTCAGTACAGTCTCCTGTCTAGAATTCACTAAGTGTTAAGCTGTAACTTCGGCTGTTCACTGACCTCCTGATGCAGTCGGCGAGGTGTCGGGCGAGAGCGTCCAGGTCCAGCAGGGTGGTCTGCATCGGGCCGGCCAGCGACAGAGAGGGAGAGACCTTCTGTGAGTTCAAACAGACCAATGCTAGCAGCAGTTCAATAAAAGCACAGTTACAGTAACTGATCGGCATTCATATGATCCCACCTGGCTGGCGTCTTTGACGTGGATGTTATCGATGAGCTTACAGAGCAGCCAGAAGTATTCCTTACAGCCGGTCCTCAGCAGAGGCTCCTCTTCATAGTCCTCCACCTGCAGATTCACGACAGTCAGATTTCACCGTTAACCCTTGAACAGAGGCCTTCACATCCCCTTATAAATATATGTCTACTAGAGCAAACCGCTTTAACCCATAAAGACCCAAACATCCACTGGTGACCACAATCATCTACTGATGTACAATGTGTACTCCCTGTTGATCCACTAATCCTATCAATCTATGTAAACAATTGGTGTAAAATGCAGTTTGTATTTTGTGTGCAATTGTATAGTTGTGACTGATTGTTTCTTCGGTGTCCCAGTGTCTCCAGCATTAATCCCAGCAGAGGGACCATGTCTGACGGAAACAAACTGCATTCTCTGTAGCAAAGCTCAAATTGAGTCAGATCATTGTCGCTGTGGACTACTGACACAGAGTGTAGCCTGCACAACATCTCCCTGTGTCGGTTGTACTGTGTGTCTTTGTGTGTATAAAACCGACCCTGAGTGGTTTGAGGGCCTGAGCGTCCGACAGGAACTTGAGCAGCGTGGAGGCGGCGAGCAGCAGAAAGGACCTGTTGATGGACTCTCCTCCCTCCAAACCCGACAGAGACAGCTTGTAGAGGCCGTTACATGCCTCGTGTCTCACTGCCGGCTGAAAGAGGCGACAAACACAACACAAATATATGAAATCACACTCACTGTAGCCTGTTTGAAATACGGCTTTAAAACATACAGCCTGGTTGTCTTTTATGTTTACAATTTATGTTAAGATCAGGATTTTATTTTGTTATGCTACCTACCAAAATAAAACCAAATGATATTCTAACAGAGTACATACTTTCATGTCAGTTGTTTTCTTTGTAATTTTGAAATACTATGTCAGGGGTGTCAAACATATGGACCGCCCATCAAAGGGTCCAATCCGGCCCACGGGATGAATTTGCAAAGTGCAGAAATTGCACTAAAGATATTAATAGTCAAGGATGTTGACCTCATTTTAGTTCTGGGGCCACATACAGACCAATGTGATATCAAATGGGTCGGACCACTATAATAATCCAATAATGACAACTTCAAATTTTGTTCTTTGTTTAATGTGGAAAAACGTACAATTACCTTATAAAAACAAGAAAATGAAATGAAATGTGAACAACCTGAAATGCCCTAAAAAAAAAACAAAACGCAATTTTAACAATATTCTGCCCGTTACAAAAATTTTGTGCATTTGTAGATCCACTGTGATCTGTACGTTGTGTTGATATGTAAGATGAGACAATTGTTGAAATTGCACTTTTTTAAAAGAAATTTCTGGTTGGACGTGGTTGGAGCACTTATTCATACCTTCATTATGTAATTTGACTTTTTTCACACTAAAACAACGAGAAAATTCAGATTATTACTTATAGATTATTATGTCTATTATTTTACTGGTGCGGGCCACTTGAGATCACAGTGGGCTGAATGTGGCCCCTGAACTAAATGAGTTTGACACCGCTGTACTGTATGCTTTATACATGTCTGTGTTACATGTCACCGAGGACAGCAGAAGAATATTTGCCTGGGCTTTATCTACTGCTTTCTCTGATAAATGAGGACTGTCCATGTGTGCAAATGAATTACTACATGATATGAAATTAAAATACTATCCACTTCCAACCGTTAGTCGTTTGTTTATTTTAAAAGGCATGAGGCCCTGCGCCGGTTTACCTCTGGCACCAACAGGGTGAGCTTCTTCAGCCAGTCGTGGAGGTGGTCGCTGTCGGCCAGACTGGACTTCACGGTGGAGGAGCAGTGGGCCCAGCTCACCAGCAGCCACATGGAGTAGTGAGTCACTGGAGGAAACAAAAGCGTTTCTGTCAAACTGCACAAACATCAAACGACCTGGTAAAATTCTTCCACTTCTTGTCACTTTTAATCAACTTTATGATTTGATTAATAGGGAGAGATACACGACTTGTATGAGCTAGAAACATGACACTGTTCAAACCATTTCTTAATGGCTCTGTCTTTGTGCTCATTGGTATTGCCATGACAACCAAACCAAACAGCTGTACGCCAAAGATACAGTTGTTGTTTTGTTTTTCTTTTTCATTCTTTCTGATTTTTTTGTTTTTCTAACAGTTGTTTCATTAATTCGCATGCTTGAATTTGTGCTCAATCTGTAATTCATTGCAAAACCTGTCTAATGACAATAAAGCCTATTCTATTCTATCAAGAACAAAAAGAAAATCTAAAATACAGTTAACATATTTTTACCATGCATTTTTTTCAATTATTCTATCTGTAAAAGCCTGTTACTGATGGATGCTTGAGGATGATCCAGCACTAATTTGCTTCAATATTAACACCAGCATGCATGTTATTCTCATTACCATTGAAACGTGGTCGTGTTACATCATGAATTTAACCCACTTTAACACAAAGAAAAGCAAGAAACATAGGAATAATGAAAAATGAAACGTAAATCAAGTGTTTTATGAATGTGGTTCTGCTGTGTGCCCATGAAAAATAAAACTGCAGTATAATTCATACAATGGGTGGAATCTTATCATTCAAAGATTTTAAAAACAGCAACAATTCAACTTTATCCTCACCTTCATGTCGAGAACGATGGTCAGACTGAGCCTTAAGAACTCTGCAGAAAACAAGAAAATATGTAAGTTTCAGGTATTTCAACATCACATGTGAACAGATTGGTTTGTAGCTGCTGTGTTTCGTCACCTGTGTGCGAGGTTGTCGTAAGTATAGGCCACGTTGATCAAGCGCTGGATCAGAGAGGTACCTTGGACCAGGCTGAGAAACACCTGTGAACCAGCAGACAAGTGAGTGGACAAAGTAGGAGACGACCTACACATAGGATTCAACCACAGTCGACCGTTTTTCAGTCCATCTGTCGACTCAACATGAGCTGGGTATTTACCTCTGTCAGCCGGGGGATGTGAAGACCCTTCCCGTGATCTACAGTGGATTTACGGGATTTGCCCGGCCACGCCCTCTTCCGTTGGCTGTCAGCGAGTCCAGACCAGGAAAAGACATCGTGGTAGGCCAGGTCCAGGTCTGCGGGGTCCACAGCGAACTGACAGATGAGCTTCAGCAGGCAGGCGAGGCAGTCCAGCAGCCACTGCAACAGACACACAACAAGGAGTTCACCAATGCCATTTGTGTACCAACTGTACAATGCTCTGTTTCTGCTGATTTAGTAGATCTTTCTCACCACAGTCCAGGACTCCTGGTCTTTGGGCTCCAGGATGCCCGAGTTGAAGATCTCCAGGAGAAGTTGAAGGCCTCCAGATGAAACAAACTGAAGAAAAGAAACAAAAAAACCACTCAATTTTCCTCCAAACCACAGTGAAAGGTTATTATTAGACATATTAAAATTGATTTTTAAAATATTTTTATCTGTCAACACAAGACATTTCACAAAGAAAACAGAAAGCGGATTATTTTGAGCTGAAGTATCGAGGCCAAGTTTGACCGCTACTTGTGATTGTATTACCTAATGTCATTATCATATGGTTTAATTATTTCATTGCATCATAACATAATCGACCTTTTATTACTTTACTGCAAGAGCTGACTTATGGTCTGACACAGACACAAATAACATGAACACTCATATTGCCAAGTACTAGCTTTGTGTTTTCTCAGATAATGACAAAAATAAATTCATTAACGTGAGAAAATGAGCTGTTATCTCAAAATAATGAAAAAATAACTCCTCATCTCAATATAACGGCATTAAAAAAATAATTATATGCATGGCTGTTCTTGTTATTGGTACTAAAAAAGAAACTTAATGGCATTAATACTGCATTGTACCTTGCAGCTCCAAGAATTCTTGCTGTTTTCAATCTGATCCTCACTGGAGTCGTCGGAATCTGGGTACAGATCACTGTAACTGCCCTGGAAGCACAAAATACACAATGAGAAATACACACAGACAAGTCTAACCTAGCCAGTACCTCTCAGATATTAGAAGAGCCATTTGCTGCCCTAAAACTATTGTCAAAGTCCGCAAAGATTCTTGGAACCATCTGGATGTAAAAATATCCATCTAATATAAATCATACAACATTAAAAGGAATGTTAATAACTTTTTTAACCTGCTGTTAGAATTTTGTTAATCTTTTGGTTGTTTTCTGTTATTTCATGGCATGTTTAATGTCATATGTGCAGTCCACAGTTCTTTAACAATTGTAATGGCAAACTATTAGAGAATCCTAATAAATCTATTAGGGAATATTATGGTCAACAGACATGTAATTCTGTTGAAATAGTTCTGTAGGTTTGTGTAAACGTGCTTATATTTCTTTTTTAGAGGTTTTTAAAGCATATTCCATCCTAACGCTGTACAAAAAACAACATCAAGAATCACACGTGTTACAACATAATGTTCATGCATGTCTTACGGTGGACTCTCTGTGAATGCGTCGGTTGGGTTTGCCCAAAGCTTCGATGATCTCCAGAGCATATAGCAGCTTGTGGGGGCTTTTAATACGGAGCAGCTCCTTCCAGCAGAGACCCTCTCCGTTCTACACATAAACAAAGAGTAATCCAGCTATTTAGCATACTTCTGTATATGTATACAAGTATGGAAAGCCTGAAAACTTGTGTTCACTTGGTATGTGTATGTACATGTGTATGTATTGTATATTTATAGTGGAACATTATACATTTTAATATTTTTGTTTGTATATTAGCAAATTTGATCAACTTTGTCAAGTCTATATTTTGCATTTTTTTTCCCAGTGTTGTCCATTGCTGTGCATTGTAACTATTAAATGAACAAATGAAGTTGTAGAAAGAAGCCTCAGCTCTGATGTTTATCTGACTGGTTCATGTGATCGGTTTAAGTCCTTCATAAAACTGACCAGTGAAAAACAGTTACTCATTATATTTATTAACATGTGACAAACCGTGTCATCTGAGATGTTTTGAAAGGCCTGGAGCATCTTGGGACATGTAGGAAGCAGCATCAGCAGTTCCCAAACCCGACGAGACAGATTCTCTGCATGAAGGTGAAGCTCCTCACAGCGTGCGCTCTGGATGCAGGCACACACAATTGAGATCTTTAATAAGGTTCATCTGAATATGGACAGATCACACAGGCTGAACGTCGCCCACACCCACCTCAGGGCTCTCATGGACCTTCTCTGTGTTGGGGCCCGGTGGTTTGAAGCAGGCCAGCATCTCCAGCAGGTCGAAGAGTGTGGTGAGGTGTGGCTCCTGGAGGAGCAGCAGCATGGGAATGTGTTCCTTCTGAGGAGGAGGCAAACAGGACGCTGGCAGCTGGACTCCTTCGCCCTTCCTCTCACGCCGAGGAGCTCCCAGTGACACAAACACCATCTGGAATCAAACAACCAGGACTCAGTGACAGCTAACAACAAGCAACAACTGTAATACAATCTGTGTGTATAACATCTGTGGTTAGTCACATGTGGCTATGGCTGCACCTACAATTCTTTTTTTTTCCATTGCAGACTAACTTCATAAATTGTTGAAGATTGACTGATTTTTGTCATAAAACTTTAAAATAATTACAGCATATAGTGGCAGTAGTAGAATAGTGTTTCTCAATTATAGATTTTTTTTTCCCATATGGCCAAAAGTTTTTCGATTTACAAACACAGATGCACCTATTCATCTCTTTCACTTCTAACACCAGTACTGAACACAAATCCAATACCATTGATCAAATAATCAGATGCATGTCTAACTGTACAGATACACTTGATCCTCCTGAGAAATTCAATATATATCAGCGCTAGAAAAACAAAGACAACCAAACAAACTGTGGTGACGAGAGTGGGGCAATTTTTTTTTTATGTGTAAGACGACATTGGGCTTGACTTGCAGTTTGATTTTCTTACCTTCCAAAACAAAAAACAATACACAAAAATACAAACAATATTATTAAAATATGAAATAACCAAATAGAGAGGTCTCTTTGTCACTGATACCTGATGTAGAAATTTGAGTCCGTAAATATCAATCCAAAACACACCAAATTCTCAGATATTTTTTTACCTTTTTTTTTTGCATGTGTTTGTATATCCTTTTAGAATAATTAATCAACAAAAGTAGTACAGTTGTATTCATTCTTAGTTAAGTCACCTGCATGTCTTTGAAGCCCAGCTCATGCAGAGTCTTCTCATCGTAGTCTGTGGTTAGCTCATGGCCGGAGGAGATCATCCTGACTGGTCCCATTAGACCACCTGCAGGAAACAGGACGGAGTTCACATTCAGAACCAAAGCACCATAAAGATCAGAAGACGTGCGTTTCAAAATTGACAATAAAACCATGAAGGACTCGTGGGGGCTGACCCGGAAAGTCTCCTGGCTGTCGGCTGCTCTGGCCGAACTCCTGCAGCTGAGCCTGCTGGTTCATCTGCTCCTTCTGCAGGTTCTCATACCAGTGGGTCACTTCAGCTCGCAGGTCTGCAACCTGGTCACTGGGATACATCTCAATGGTCATCTGCACAAAAAGCAGTGACATACGAACCCGTAAGACTGAGACAGTGACGATCATTCACATTTATTCTGTTTAACACATCTGTCTTTGAGGTTATTAGTCTTTTAGGTTGGTACTAACAGCTGCAGTAGTCGTATATCCACTGTTAGCACTTGTATTTGGAGTAGTAGTATTAACAGTTATGGACATTTGTTCTACTTATTGGTAGTTACACTAGCACCAGCTGTTGTAGTTTTTAACTGGTGTAGTTTTTCCTCACCACTGTCACCAAGTGTTTGCTCCTGGAGGATTTTGTTGGGTGTCTGTGAATTGGCTTAAGAGTCTGGTTTAGACCAGCTCTTAATGTAAAGTGCCATGAGATAACTTTTGTTATGATAATAATAATAATGCATTAAATTTTTCTATAGCGCTTTTCAAGTCACCCAATGCGCTTTACATTATTGATGCATTA
>JAPQRQ010000001.1:20106067-20143400 GCA_037367365.1 Apogon talboti
CCTGTGTTAAATGGACAGGTAGAACCAATACATGGCAGGACTTTTACTCTATGAAGCTGGGATTACCCAACACTGGTTAATAGTAGGTTTTATAAATGATATACAGATTGGATGGCACTTTTAAATTTCATTGTGCTTGTTACAGTCAGAATAAAGATATTCTATTCTAAAAAGCATTGATGCAAATTTCTGTGATAATTTGAACCACATTAAACACAATTCAGCCGGTAACTTTCACTAACATTCGCTCTGACTCTGAAAGTGAACATTTAAAGCCTAAATGTGCTAAAAGTTAATTTCTGACAAGATCCACTAAGAACCAGATTCAACAAGCAGAACCAGAATCGATAAAACTAAGACTACACGACGACATTGTTTGGCTGGTTTTCTTTGAGGTCAGACTATTCACTGCCCTTTTTTTTTTTTTCCCCCTTACAGACTGTTTTAGGAGGTGGGCCTTTCAATCTGTTGCACTGTGTCACCTCCATGTTGTCATTCTTTCTCATGCACACACACAGCAGGGCCTTGTTCTCTGCAGGCAGCTCCCATTGCATAATGAACTCTATTTTAGCATCGCTCCCTCGAGACTCAGAGAAAGCAACAGACACAATTAGGTTTGTTTCAAACTATTGTTAACACTGCAGCAAATTGTTGTTCACTGGCATCATCGGGCAAAAATTATATGATTATATTTCAACATAGTATAATTCAAGTAGTTCAACAAAAAATAGGAATTGCGTCCACTTCTTTGGACTCTGATTTCAGATTGTGGAAAATCAACACAGTGATGGGAGACTTTGGTCACTCTTGGGTGTGTTCAGACAAGTAGGGAGTTCAATGTATGAATGACAGATTTGATTTTACTGCCCGACTTTGTCATTCAACAAAGAAGCTTAAAGAAGTCTCTTCACTTTCCAAAACCAGCATGAAACGGTGTCAGGTCATCTATCTTTATATTTTGTCTTTTGATTTGAGTGTGCATGCCGTTTTCCTCCTCTGATTCCAGCTCCTGCAGCTTAAACCTCTTCATGCAACATATTTAACACCTCAGGAAGTCACTGCTTTCAATTTCTCCTACTTTATAAAAATCACTGTGCTGAAACTTGAAACATGTAACATCTTGGAAAGAAATACAGATGTTTTCATATGTTCGCTGGGTGTTTACAGGGTCTCCCAGGTTTCAACGGGAAATCTAGGACCTTTTTTGATATACATTTTCTTTTCAAAGTATTTTCAAGGAGTAATGAATTAATGAATACTAACTCATGCAGGTAGGTAATGCACCGCTGTACCTATACAACTTTAACCTTTCACTATTTTAACTTTTACTGCTAAAGGCAGACCTTCCAATGCATTTTTGAAGAAAATACTGTCAATTCAATGAATTTTAAGAACTGTAGATATCCTGTTTCACTATCACAACAAGTTCTACAACTAACCTCCCCTAACTTTCAAAGTAAAACTTGAAAGTTAGGGGATGTACTCTACCAAATGAGCCGCAGAGGAACCTCATGAAACGAGTTCATTTAAAACCGAATATCAACAGATATAATAGGTTTCTTCTGTCTGTGTACTACCAACCTTACCAACAGTCCTTTCAACGGTTACTAGAACAGCTAAGGTACTGACTTTTCATTGTGTGAGCAAATATTTGGCTTGCAACAAACAAACAACAAAAAACAAACATTTGTTCATTTTTACAATTTAGATGAATTGCAAATGGCAAAATGATGCAGTTCACTGAAAAAACAAATGAAACTAAATCTTACTGAAGTGGTCTGGAGATCCCAGTGTGGAGAAGACGCAGGTCAGGAACTGCAGACGGACCTGGACTTCTGCACTGTGGCTGTACCTGCAACAACACCGCAATCAGCAGCTTCAGAGGAGGCTCAGGTGACTTTAGGCAAATGGAAGGTTTAGCCACACCATAATAAATTAAATACTGCCACAGACTCACAGTGCAAACTTGTGCCGGTGTTCACGGACTTCCTGTATGTAGTGTTGCAGGTTGTCGAAGAACAGCTTCATCATGTGCAGCTCTTTCTCAGCCCACCTGAAAGAAGGAACAAAGGAAACATCAGTAACCCTGGTTTTTGCTACTCTGTAACTCAGCCATTTAGATTCACACTGAATTTAGGAAAATGTAAGCTTCTAGTTTTTGGCAGGTAAGGAGAAAATAACTATACATGATATATATAATTTAAAGGACAAAGAGCTTGGAATTCGCTGATGTTGATTTACAGAAGTGCTAACTCAGTGAGTTACTTACATGGTGATCCAGTGAGTGTCGTAGCTGGAACCAAACTGCTGAAAAGTGCCAAAAAGTTTGGGTAGTAGACGCAAGGAAACCACAACGGACCTGAGGGGAGATGAAACAGGGGAGATGTTTCAGTTTTTATCTTCCATATACAATATAAAAATTATGGCTTGAAAGCCATTTACACACAACACATTTACCAAAGAGAACCAGTCTGAAAAACTTTGCTGCTGGTATCCTGCCCAGAGAAGCCCTTCCTAATCACCAGAAGTGCATAATCTGTGCAGCACTATAGTAATGTCAAAAAATATTTTCATGGTTTGTTTTTACCTTTTTCACATTTTTTTTTTTGCACTTCATCAACTTGGCGTAAACAAAAATACCAAACACTCAATAATTTTCATATTCTTTAATGCTTTAAATGCCATGTTTGTAATGTAAACAAACCATATTTTTGGATGCAAAAAAAAAAAACACAAAAAACTTTTTTCCCCCCCAATATACTAGATAAAAATTGGATTTCTTATTTTTAAATTTTTGCAGACAGGCATACGTCAATGATTAACAGCAACATTGTTTAATATGCCTTATTTTTTTTTGTGCTAGGTCAAATGTGTCAATTCTAAAACATGTCAATGTGCATTTTGTTTTTTTATTCACCTCAGAGAAAGATGTTTGTGTAGTAATTTCCCATTATTTACAATGTGCTGGTTTTAGTGGCTGGGTCAGAATTTTAAAAACCATGCAAAAATAAACAACCTTTGAATTCTGACCTAATACAAATTGTGGAAAAATTATAAGACCTTTTGTAACATGAAGTGCAAAGTGTGCACAATATTCTCACCTGGATACCGGAAGGTTAATGCTTACACATTCCCGGAGTTCAGCAACAAACAAGCTACAACTACTCATACTGGTACCGCTGCTACTGATAATAATGTTTGTTTTATTTCTAAGTCCCAAAATGTAAAGCCATGAATAAACAAAAGACCTGCTGCTCTGGTTTCAAACTTTCTTACCGATGATGGGCCAAGTTGTCAAGGCAACCCTCAATGAAGCGCATTCGTATCTGTCGGTCGGTGAACCAGCACACCAGCGAGCAAAGCAGCTTCTCTGCTTCATTAATGAGTCCCTCAGACAGGTGGATCTAAAACACAGATAAAATAAATCAGCTGCTGCCACCTAAAGAAACATTTGATTTTTATTCACTTCTGATTGAGCAGTTTCTTATTTAGGCTTTTAAAAAACTCAGTCTATTCAGCAGTGCTTTCCAATGACATTAAAGTTATCAAGTGGTTCCTAAAGATACGTTTTTCATCCTGTTTGAATAGTCACTTAACCTTTATGGTTTACCTTTATGATTATTTTGTGATGGTAAATGATATTTTTTGAGATTTTGGACTAAAAAAAAAACATGAAAACACAGGCATGGACTGGGAGACATTACAGCTTGTACTTGTCATAATTTTCTGACAAACTGATTCATTACTGCACTGATTGACAGATGAACTGACCTGTTGATCTAATCAATGAATGATGAAAACACTTGTTACTCACAGATCTACAGATGGTTTCATAAGATTCCTTGACAAATAGATAGACTAAAACTCCGAACCAAAGTTATGATTAATTAAATCCCTATTTTTTTTTTTAAATCCAAGCTTAAAAAAAAACCAAAAAAAACCTCATCTTATATTGGTCTCATTAAACCACTGTGTTATTCTGATTGTAACAGCAGGTTTTCCCCTCACTAACAACAGTTTAACTGAATGTTATATCAGTTCTTGGTACTTTTCGGACATTACAGCACTATCTGTGAACAAGCAGCCAGTGTCTGCACTGAACAATGAGGTGAGTGTATCATACCGCGTCCTCATCCTGGACCAGGTCCCACAACAGTGTGTTGCCCTTCTTACAAACATTGTCCAGGTTGATGTCTGTCACAGCGTGGCTACTCGAATACTGGTGTTTATGAACAGCTGGTCCTGCAAGAAAACAGAGCAGACACTAAATAAGAGTCCCTGGTTCCTCACTAAACAATGAAACAAATGCTGGTCTTATGTCTGTTTGTTACTGTCAAAAAGGACCACTTTAAGCTAAACTCAAAAGACACACTTCATCCTTAAATTTGTCACACTTGAAGATACATAGTTTTCAGTGGACAGGGAGGGGACTTTTCCACACAGTGAACTTTCACTTCCTGTGGCTCACCTTGCACCAGGTGTTCATGGTAGATGGAGGCCAGGTTGGGGAGGTGCTGCTGAAGGTGAGAGCTGAGCTCTGCGTGGGAGTTGATCTGCACCAGCTCCTCCTCGCAGCCCGACTCCTCCCCATCGAAATCGGCCATGTTCTTCTCTGACTTGGCGCTGACCTGGGAGCTGCTGCAGCTGACGTCATCGGCGCTGAGCATGTCCTCCACCATGGGACTGAGCAAGGTTCCAAAACCAAAGTGATGAGGGAGAGGACACAAAGACAAACTGTTTTATTTGGAGCAAAAAATTCTGAGGTGGGATTATTGGAATAAACAATTAATTGAGTGGGTTTTTTGGTCCAGAAAGACATTAAATATATGTACGTATAAATACACTGATGTAGGGCCGGATGGCTAACTGAATTTTGCTTTCAATTACGATTGTGGACAAAAACAAGACAGTCAAGACAAAATGATCATTGCATCATTCAATTTCACAGTGGTGCTTCTATTTTGTGATGTGACATCACTAAATTGTGACTGCTGTGCTGCCCCGAACTGTGTACAACGACTCACACACAAAACAAAAAGATGGCAGAAAAACCAATCCTTGCAGCGCCTACAACTCCGTTAAAAGGTAAGGTGTGTCAAACGCCAATGAAGGTTTTTTTTTTTTTACACAACAAACATGATTAAGCATGTTCATCTCCACGGTGGTTCCTTGTGATCAATATGTTGCCAGGTACATGTATAACCTTCCAGTTGACACATTTTTGTTGTCTCAATAATAGATAATGGAAGAAAATTCATCAGCTTGTTTTCATTATGGATCATAAAAAATATCAACTACTTGTCATACAGTGAGAAAAATATTAATTCATTGCAGGGTGCATCCATAATTGTTTACAATCAGATCGTAACCCTCTGAATCGGAATCAAATCGTCAGGAACCTAGTGATGCACACCCCTAGTGAACGTGTAGGTCTGAGTGGTTATAAATAAAAATGTTTTAAACAGTAGATTTCAGAGTTAATAAGGTGCACTTGAATGCATCGTGACATCCCTGTCCCTTACCCTTCATGATGGTGGTGATGATGGTGGTGGTGGTGATGATGGTGGTGGTGCTGGGGGCCAATAAAGCGGCGGCAGTTGAAGAGCTCACTGCCCATGGCTTCTCCCAGAAAATCCCCAGGTCGTGGCAGGCAGTGGGGCTCCTGAGGTCCCTGGACCATCTGTGAGGGGCCAATGTCAGGTGGCTGCTGCTGAGGCTCTGCCCCTTCAGGCCTTGCAGACGATGAAGTGGAGCAGGGGTCCAACATCCTCATTCGGCCCTCTAAGGACGTTGAGGCAGCTGTTACCATGACAGCTGAAGTGTCTGTGTTGAAGGGGAGAACCTTACTTTTAGCTCCGCCCCCCGACCCACTAGGCCCTGCCCCTTGACTCGGTCCTTCTCCGAGCGCCTCCCCCGCCTTCCTCTTCCTGGACTCTGTCTGTTCCCGGGCTTCCTTCTGCTGTCCTCCTTCAGCAGCCGAGCGGTTCCCTTCATCCTCATCCTCTTCATCGTCCTCATCATCCTCCTCCTCATCTTCCTCTTCATCCTCCTCCTCCTCCTCCTTTAAAGCCTCGCTGTCTGCCATGTCATCAGAGTGCATCTCGCTACCAGGGCTTCCTGCTGATTGGCTGGCTCGGCTGGAGGCGGCCTCGTTACTGGAGGCTTCGCTGCGGCCGCTGCTGCTGCCGGGCCCGCTGCTGCCTTCCTCCACGCTGTTGGCCGTCTCGTCTGAGCTGCCCTGCATCGACTCCTGGAGAATCGCAGGAAAAACTTCTTTAACTGACAGATGACAATGTTTTTAAATTGAAAATTAAACCTAAAAAAAATTCAACACTACATTTTGGCTGTGAAAGGTAATGACTCTAATATTATCGCATTAAATTAAGAATGTACCTTAAATTTAAAAGTAAAATCCCTTTTTGTATCAACTAACTCTCCAGTACTTGTTTTGTTTTATATGATGTACCAAACCATAGTCAGCCTCAGCTTTGCTTTCTGTATCTATGTACGGCTATGGAAGGGCCCAGACTGCAGAATTTTAGTTACTCAACATTAAAATCAATATCAATATCAGTTTAAGTGTATGTTATAGTTAGAATATTTACACTGCTTTAGCTTGCCATCTCAAAGCCTTTTCTATTAGTACTACATTTTCTTCCTACACACAAGAGCTCCCACAGTGTGTTACACAACAGATAAGCTGTGCTGGATGGAGATATAAAGGACTATCTGATGGCAAGTAAAAAGATGAAAATACTCTGACTGTAGCTTACACTTAAGGGGATGTAAAAATAAATGCCAATTTGTGGATAAATACCTCATACCTCTGTTTCAGTCGGTTTGCTACTGTGTTGCTCTCCTAGACACTCATCACATCGAAAGTTAGACCCCGTGCAGAAAGAGTGGATTTATTACAACCAGAGAGAATTGGTACATGTGTTTACATGGAAATTAGGAGTTCCTCGTTTAATTCAGTACAGGTACGGGGTCATGGTGTCACCTTGTAACTTTTGCTTGTGTTTTATGCTTTTATTTCATGGAGATGAAAATAAATAAAGAGCAAAAGGAGGCAACAGAGCTACAGTGAAACACAGGAAACTGCCTCAACCTCCAACCCCTCCGAAAACCAATGAAGTCCAGACCTGGGGTTTTCATGCATGTTATATAATTCAAACCAGCCAATAAAAAGCTGCCTCCGTGAGTGTACCTCAGTGTCAGAGAGCCTCTGCTGGCTCCTCTTGCTCCCGGTCATCATTTGGTCGTCCATCTCCATGTCGGAGCCTCCGCTGTGTTGCGTGTCGCTGTTGTCGCTGCTGTCGGGACTGGCAGCCGGGGAACCTGAAGACAGAGAATCACAAAGAGAATATGAAAGGGACACATATCAGCCCATCTATCATGACACAAACAAATTAAAGACATGCTTCACGCAAAGAAAAGGAACAGGGAAAAGAAAATTCACACCATAAATATTACAGACTGGGATTTTCATGTTGCAGCTCATTACTCCTAATATGCTGAAGCGGTGCAACAATAAATTCACACTGACCTTTCTTGTTGCCCATGGGGATGTTGGTGTTGAGCAAGGAGGCAAAGGAGCTCTGTTTGGAGAGTTGGGCTTTGGCTGCCAGAGCATTGTTCCAGAGCGCCTTTATCAGCATGGAGGCTAGGTACAGCGTCTGAGGATAGAGGGAGGACATGGGAGTCTAGATCCATGAAAATAACTCCAAAACCAAAAGCCAAACTACATTTGCAATTAAGAATCTGACATAATCGTGATCAGTTTCTCAGCTGATTATATTTTTGATGTTGAACCAGTGTGGTTTGTCTGACTCACTCAGTAACTGAAGGTTACATTACACTTGGCTTTAACATGTATTTTGGGCGATTTGACCACAAGCGAACAACCCAGACTATATGTTTAAACAACCACAAAGACGCACTGTAACCTGATCACACTCACACCACTCACTGAGGTGGCCTGGAACACATTTACCAACATATCTTTTAGAGTGTGAAGGTTAATAGGTGTTGATTTCTCTGACAAAGACAGAAGGAGGTCGACGGTGCAGGATGTGGTGGCTGTTTTGTTACCTCCGCCAAGGAGGTTATGTATTCACCAGGGTTTGTTTGTCTGTCTGTCTGTCTGTGTGTGTGTGTGTGTGTGTGTGTGTGTGTGTGTGTGTGTTAGCAACATAACGCACAAAGTTATGGACGGATTTAAATGAAATTTTCAGGAAATGTTCGAAATGGGACAAGGAACAGGTGATTAGATTTTGGGGGTGATCCTGTTTTTTTTTTTAATGGCATTTTCAGTTGAATAACCTCTCAGCTGGCATGTCTGTTTCTGTACATGACATTTGACACCATGTCAACGTGGCCCTATTGTTTATCCGTTGCTAGGTAACCCACTTCAGAGGTATTATATGTTACAGCAGCATGGTGGGGAACTGAGCTGCCATGGTGGAGGTCTGCGCTCTCTGAGTGCTTTTCTAGTTTAGAATGTGACAACACTCAGATGGAAAAAAATGGAGCTGTGTTGTGTGATCTGTACAGTGTGGAAAGTTCATACATGTATATTATATCTTGAAATACATTTGTGTTCTTAGATTCTGCCAAATGTATCTGGCATTTGTCTAAGATGTAATAACTACATGGTTATTAAATTAATTAACACCTTCCAACTGTCAACAGTAGACAAATTTTGGGTTTGGTGAATAAATAAACTGGAGTCTCTCACTAGACAACCAGGCTGACACTAACTATTAAGTAGAATAAAAAGTAAAGGCACAGGAAAAATACAGAAAATACCAGTTTGGTCATTTGCATTTGTGCAGGGGTGTGCTGTTTGTGTGAATGTGTAATCCTGCGAGTGTACCTGCTCGGTGTGGGCGCTGGGGTGCAGCCCTGACACCAGGTTCAGGACGTGGCGGAGAGGCACTGGATCCAGGTTTTTGATGAGCGAAGGAAAAAGGTCATGGATGTAACGGCTGCAGTGTTTCAGCTAAAACACAAATCAGAGAGCAGAGAGCGTTATTTCCCACTGGGAGGCAGAAAAAAATATTCATTAGGTGTATCAGGGAGATATATTTTTATGAAAATCAGAATTAATACCATATTTGGTTATGATTCCGCACATTTTTAGTCTAACTTGGAAGTTTTCAGTTTCTCTCTGCAATCAAGTCGAGTATTATAGTTGAATTTACATTAATTTATATAAAAGAAAAAACCTGCAGTTAGAGTTCTATGGTTTTTCCTCTTTTTGTATTCAGCAGTTGGACAGATTGAAACAGAGTGTAATAAAGCGTCTGTTGAGTCAGGTGTCGGTCCATCTCATCTTACCTGAGCTGCAGCCCAGATGCAGTCCACATTCTGCGTGCTGAGTCGGCCCTCTGCAGCCAAAAAGTTCAGGATCACTTGGCACTGTTTAATGATCTGGAAAGCACAAACACACACATCGACACAGAGCACAAAACACACCAGCTGTTAGTATCAAGATCAGGCTTAATGTGCTGAAAAACAATAAAATCACTTCGCAGGCAAGTACTGCTTCACAAAAAGTCACAATAAAGCATGGGAATAAAATGACTAAAAACCATTCAGTTTGTAAAAAGGAGATCATACAGGTGCCTGTTTGTAAATGAATGCTGTTCTGTCGCAAAGGAAACATGCTTTTTTTTTAATGCAGCAAAGTGTAAATATCTAACATGTCCTTAATTTTCCATGAGCTGTTATTGTAATTTTAAGTTTTTAAGTGGGAGCTGGTGCTTGCTTCGGAAATAATGTATTTAATTTGATATGGACAACAGTTGCTTAATTCATCTATGAGTGAACCAACATGTACTACATAGTACATAATAGCCTGTCTGCTAACTTCTATGATGAGGTGACTTTTTCACCAATTTCAACTTCTGCAGTGTCATGTTGGGATGTTTTTCTTTTGCATATGCGATGATGAAGTCAAATAAAACAAGGAGTCCAGGTATATTGCATTACTTATAAGAAGTACTTACTGTCATGAGTTACCACTTTACTGTTCAGACAGAACATAATTATTAGATGCAGCTGTGATTGTATGTTTTGTACGTTATATACATTTAATTTATCTTCATGCTCTTGAGTCATTTTGCTGCTGTTGCATCGAAACTAACACCTGGGTTTGATCTGTGACAATTACTATATAATGACCTGATAACGATAGTTTCAGCGGACTGAAATCATTCTGCATAATCGTTACCTTGATCTGTATAAAACAGAAGGAAACCAAGAAATGTCCCATTTCATCACTATTTCTTTGCTTCTTTTCGCTTCATCTGTTCTTGCTACGCTTTTAATGACACCAGCTCATTATGATGGCATTTTCTTCTATGGTTTAATTGCACCTGAGTGGAAGATAGCAGCCTCGTGTATTTTGTAAATTCCATCAACCTCATTTCCATCAGCTCTAATCACATTATCACTGCTTGATTGCTAAACTATAATTAGGTTTAAACTAAGATGTTGCACAAATTGAATAGAAAAATCGTTAAGGTTAATTATTCATATAGCAGTTAATCACTGATAAAATTTCAGGATTGTAACCCTGGCCTTAAAAGAACAGGTCTGTAGGTTATCTGAAGAAGATTTAGGGTTTACTCTACCAAATTAAGTAACTGTACAATTCTGTTTATTAAAACAAAGTCACTGGTAAAAGTTAAGTTTAATCCATCCATTTTACTGGACGCATATCTCACCTCAATGTGCAAATTTGGTCCGAATATGTGCTCCACTACGTTATTGTGAATCAGCCAGTCAGCTAGTTCCTTTGCTATGGACCTGAAGGGAAGTAAAAGAGAGGAGTTGGAAATAGCACAATCTTTGCAGAACAATCAACTGTTATGAAATTCTAGTACGAAAAATGGCTGCCATATGTGTAGATTTAGTGTGCGTCCGCTACTTTACTTTCACTGAATGTGTCAAGTTTGTCTTGAGTTCTGCCTTCAAATAACTCACGTTTCTGTGTCAGATACCAGGGACTCGTTGTTGCAGACGTCGTTGAAGGTGTGAAGCTGGTTCTGTGGAAACACAAATGTGCAGTGTTGATGTATACATTTCTTGTCAGTATGACAACAAAGTTTTCTGTTCACTAACTAATCAATTTACAAGGATATGACAAAAAAGGCTCTAGTCAGTATGATGTGAGGTGATTAGAGTTTTTTATTTTCTATTTTTTTTTGGTGTGTAACTTTCTCAGGTAAAAACACAAACACTGCAAGAAAACACTGCAAAAACTGAAAAGTAAGTTAAAGCAAATGTAAAAAAAAAAAAAATAGGACCAATGTCCCTGTATCTCACCAGCATGTTCTACTAAGAATCAATAACCAGTTGAATTTGTGAGGTTGTCGGTTCTGTTTCTATGTTAGAGTCCTGTGGTCTTGATGCAGGAGATCAGTCTCCCAATAGAAGTGGGTGGTACTTTCACTAGAGGAGAACTGAACTAATTAAATTAAAGTCCATATATGACTTCTATCAGTGATCAATAGTAACTATACTGATATCTCTAACCATTCCCATGTTATAAGCCATCAAAATATGAACCGTTATAAATAAAGGCAAACTTTTAATATTTCAAAAATTTGGCAAAAATTTTAAAATCTAAACTTCTATAAACTTGAAAAAACTTTGTAGACATTGTCCCCAGGAAACGACATGAAAAATCTGAAACGAATCCCACCAGTAGATATTTGAAGAAATTGCTAACGAAGACAACAACAGACAGAGCATGTTCCCAATAGGTCATGCCTTTCAGTCGGTGAGCTAAAACATATTAAAAGTACCAATAAGAGTATTTTAATAATGTGTCATAACATGACTTAGAATTAAAGCTGTGTCCATTTTATCTTTCCACTGAAACATGTGTACTTTTTCAGTTTAGTTGAAGTTTCCAAAAATGTGAGAAAAAGACATTTTTTAAAATCAAAGCTAGTATCTTCTTCGCACTGTGCACCCGTATTTACTGTCACATTATGAACCAAAAGAAATGAGAACCAAAAGTCAGTGGTGATTCGAGTCCTTTTAAAGAAAACTGGCTCTTATGCTTAAAAACCGCATCTTAAACAGAACCAGAACAGACAGAAACCGTGGTTTCCCAGCGGACTGGAAGCCTGCATGCTGCTCAGCTCGACCGAGTGCGTCTGTGAGTTCAGCGTGTGACTCACAGTGATTTGGCTGAGACCGGCCAGCCTCATGGTGAGCGTCGGGGACATGAAATATTTGAAGGCGAGGTCCAGGCTCTCCTTATCGAAGCACAGCGCGCTGTCCAGCGGCTCCTTCACCGTGCTCCACATCAGGTCAGCCATGTTACGTGCCGCGCTCTGCCGCAGCTCCTGGTCCGACAGCTTACACAGATACCTGCACACAGAGCACACATCAGATTGAAGGGAGTGGGTTTGCTTTGGCCCACCGTGGCCTTTGACTAACTCAGACTTAATTTGAAGGTGTTGTAAGGTAGTTCTTCTCGGTTCAACTGGACTGGTTTAGCTCTTATGAAAACGTTTCGTCTCTCATCCAAGAGAGAGAGAGAGAGAGAGAGAGAGAGAGCTAAACCCATCCAGTTGAACCGAGAAGAACTACCAAGAAGGACGATGACCTGGGCAAATGAAAGCCTACAAGGACATGTTGTCAAGTATTAAACATTACCACACAACCACAAATCTGAGTTTATGGCAGTGTACAGCATAGCACTTTTTCATATCCATGAAGAAATACAGCAATATCTTCCGCTCCCTCCCACCTACTTCTCATTTAAATATATTTGTTTCAGCATAACATATTGTACACATCCTATACTACCTGTAAATATCCTTATATGTTATATACATTTCTTTTATCTGTAGTATAGAGTTGGCTTTTTGGATATTTCAGTATTTCGTTGTAGTTTTTGGATATTTTCCAGTATCATTTTGTGTGATATTTTTATACAGTCTCTTTGCACTTTAGGTGTTTTTGCTGCTAAACAGAAACAGAGCTGTTAAACTGACTTTCATTGTTCCTGTAACAATGACAATAAAGATCTATTCTATTCTATAATTATTACACACCACCAAACAGGGTGATAATTCAAAGCATTGTTCATTACAAGTGTAATTATGCCTGTAAATGTTTTACTTCTGGTTTTTAAGACCTACTTATGGGGATCTCGTAGAAACAGATTATTTATAGTTTAATTATTTATATGTTGATTAACTTAACCAGTTCTGCCTGTGATTGCTTATTGTTGTTTGTGTTTATCCTTCCTCTTCTCCCTTCAAGTGCTTCTGGCACTCGTTTCCAGGGTGAGGTACGTATGAAACTGTACTGAATGTCTTGGCTGCTAAGACACGTTACTACTATTATCCTCCCACAAGCACAATATTGAGGGGCTAAACACGGTTAAAATCTCAAGATTTACATGTCTGAAATGGAACAAATAATTTTATAATTTGAATGTCATAGGAAAAAAGTTCAATGGGACTTAGTACAATATTTCAAAATAAAGGCCCCACTAAATGTTGAAGGACATGCATCAGGTCCAGACTTGTAAAAAAAGACAGCATGGATCCTTTCTGCTATGTCCAGGCAACTATCAACACTGGTAAAGACATCTGATGATGTCCACCTGCCAACGTCAGTCTTTCCCATTACTTTAATTTTCTTCCCCTCAAACACATTTAAAAAGAGACCGAAGTTAATGAGACTAATGTTAATTTCAAAACTGACTCCATTTTAAAACCTGTAAAAATCTGAGAAACAAACTGAGATGGTGGGAGTTCAGACTTTCTAAGGACCTGCAGAAACACTGTGACAAAAGTCTGGCACTGACTTTCTAGCATCAGTGGAAAATTAACTGACCTACTAAATTAAAAATGAGCTTAAATGAAAATTCTTATTACCCTAAGATGTGGTATAATTGCTTAAACATACTAGTATTATTTAGCGAAATTTAGCTCTACAAAACTTTAGACAATTTGACTTCATTTCCTGACATTTCCAGGTCTGGAAAATAACTGTTCCAGGGTCAAATGACCACGGGAACTATGCACAATCAAACCCTGCAAATGGTAGAACTCCATTTTTACAGAAGTAGTTCCACAGCTGTTTGTCACATTTGCAGACATTTGAGTTTTTGTCAGTTTTTCAAGCTGAAGACAAATACCACTACTGATTATGAGGGTGGACAACACAACTGCTTTCAGCTTCGTCTTTCAATGCACTTTGAGTTTCCTTTTACACATGTTTATGCTCCAAAAAGGAGCACATGGATGATTATAACAATCATCTCTGCAAAGTATTAAAATTACTGTTTAGCAGATTAAGCAGTTGTGTTTCTAATGTTGTCAAATGTTAGATACAGATTTAGAATGTTAATATCCCACTTTAATTGAACTCAATTTCTTCAGCATTAACTGCAGCTTCTATCCTGACATTTCCTGAATAGGAACAAAAATGTACATATTTCGAACAATAGTGGAATATTATAATCTATGTCAACATACTGATAAGTAAGGAGATGCAACGAGTATTTGCTTAGGATGTAAACTATTAAATTAATTGCTAACTATTAACTTAATTGATTAATTGGTTTAAGAAATTGAAAAAATTCTAACCTATTTTTATTCCAGTTTCTTAAATTGCAACATCACATTGTTTCCCTACTCATCTATCACAGTAAAATTAGTGAACAAAACATCCAAAAGACAAATAGTCACTGGTTGGAGCCCTGAACTGAAATATGAGCATTCAGAAGCATCTAGAGTCATGATCTGCCCACACAGAAACCCCTTCCTGCAGAATATTTTTAGGTGCTGGAAGGTGACAAAAATCAGAGCTCTGGTGAAAATTTCTTTAATTCAGAGCGTTCACACAGCCAGCGCCCCAGGACTGCCTGAGTCTGCTTCTTTTTATTTGACTGAGAAGCTGCCATTTTGTTAAACGCTGTCATAATCTAGGAGCTCTTCTGAAAGAATAAATAAATAAATAAATAAACAAATAAATAAAAAAATAGAGAAGCACTACCTGCACAGCCTGGGAGAATTAAGATTCAACATAAACAAAACAAGCCAGTGGAACATTTGAAGAATAGATACTGCATTAAATTGTTGCTTAAATTAAATGGTGGAATCTCATTTTATTCCTAAAACATGTTGTGCTCATCAGCTTTACATTCGAGTTTCTGCTCAGTGACAGACGAGACGGCGAGGCAGCAGAACATCAGCCTGCGTCACGTGACCAGTCTGCCAGCACTCTGCCTCCTCAAGGGTCATGTGAGGAGAGGTTGACTGGAGGCCTGGCAACTGTTGCTATGGTGACAGAAACTCTTCCTAGCAACGAACGTGTGGCAGTTTGGAATTTAGAAGAGAGAGAGAGTGAGGCAGGCGGAGACAGAGCCCTGAAAACACCAGCCATGTTTCAAACAGCTGCAAATATTGCATTACACACATCCATTGGAGAATCAGTGGTTTTCAACACAGAATAAGGGGGTTATTGTAGGATTTAAAAGGAGAATTATATGTTTTAAAATGGTGACAGATTAAAAGCAAAGTTGGGCAACATGTTATGTTTTTCAACAAAATACAAATACTAATATTTATTTATTAATATAAGGACTTATTTATTCAATCTGGATGCTGACTACTGTTTAAAAAAATATGTTCTAAAAGGTAAAAAAAAAGTCAGTTCATTTATACCAAATATGACAAGAGTAAAATATATTCACAGTATGTAAACATTTGCAACTCTCCTGTAATGTCTGAATTTACAAAGGCACCGATCAAGTCACTTTGACCGGGCAGTGAAAGTGAAAGCTAAACATCAAATTTAGATCTGGTGATTAATAATTCATATTAATGAAGTTAATCTGTATATTTCCAACTCCCCAGTGCTATATTTTTCTACAACCTCTTTCACACACACACCTAAGCATGGAATAAATACGGTTTACTTTTGATACAAATCCTTACAACTCTTTTGGCTTGATTTTAAAAGGTGGACTATGGAAGACGTGCACTTTTGAAGACCTCTTTAAGAGCTTGTCATTTTTTATGTTAACCAACTTCCATTACATAGCAAATGACTGTTTCCACGTACCTTCATGATGATTGTAAAAAAATATACTGATTTCTGTGTAAAGGTATCAAGTCAGATTTTCCATCAAAATCCAAACGCTTCCTTTAAGGTCATTAGTGCCTTTCTGTTGGTGTTTTACAGTTGCAACGCTGTACAACATTTCACACTAGAAATAAATACACATGAAGCTCTCAGCACAAACTTCATGTGAGCACAAGCAAGTAACATATGCAGCACCACTGAATATTTATTAAATTGTTAATGGTGTAAGTTATGATAACAATTTAGGTTCCTCTGTTTTCTGATAATTTTTGGATGATTAAATTAGCACCAGATATAATTTACCAAGAACCATTGGTGCTGTTCCTGGTAAATGAACACAACACAACAGTGACTGCCAACAGTATTCAGGTTTCAGCTGCATTCTTCGGACGTGGCCTGTAAATGGGACTATTTATGGAATATTCATTTTCATTGCCCTGAAAACAGTTTAGAGGGAATGTTATTTTACAAATCTGTGAATGTACGTGTAGTTAATGTTCTCCACTGGCAATCACCAATCACAAGATCAACCACATATTCTTCTTCTACTCACTTTGATGTACATTTGTGTACGTATTTTGAGTAAACTCACCTTATCACGTAAGTGCGGAACGGTATGATGTGCTGCATAACTGCAGGAATGTGCAACCATATTCGGATCTGTGGGCAGAGCCAAAAGTGTTAAGCAGTGTATTTAACAAACCATCTGGATCAACACAGAACTATTGAGTAAAGGCTTCCATGCTTTAGCGGGCATCTTAAGCTGCTCCTGGTGGGACTCACGTTGGAGACAATGGTGATGAAGGCATGAGCGATGGGGAAGGGGAGGCTCTCTGGAGTGCCCGACTCAAAACATTCCTTCATCAAGGAGAGGCCGTGCTTCCCACAGAACAGGCAGACGTAGCGCAGAAGATGCAGAGGCACCTCCACATCCTGGGCAACAAGGCAACAGGGTGACACAGCATCAGATCATCTTATCCAGAAAGTCATGAATGGCTTGTTGGCATTTTTATATAAATATCAACACCAGCACTGATGTGTTTTTAGTTTAGATTAGATAGAACATCATAATAACAATAATAATAATAATAATAGAACAGAATAGAGTCATATATATGAATTTACAGTTCAAAAAACACCATTTAATACTTCTTAGGATTTCAGGTTTTGTTTCTTCAATTAAACTGTTCTCAGCTCCACATCAGCCTTCTGCCCCTGAGCTTCATAAACTTTATGAGAGTGGGAAGGTGCTCGCCATCGTGACAGCAGAATACCCAGGGACACATTACTGCAAATGCATTTGGACCAAACTCACTCTGCATTGCTGTGTCACACAATGACCAATGTACAAACTCACAAAATTACGATGGACTATATGTCCCTTTCGTAGGATGGCACTTCTCACACTTATATTCATTTCCTGAACTCCATTATTAACTCCACAATTTCAAATGTTACAGCAAAAAAAAAAAAAAAAAAAGAAATCGAGCATCCGGAGGAAAAACTCATGAAAAGTTGCTGCCATGGACTTTATGAGGCTCAGTGGCACTCTGTAATAATGTTGACGACAAAACCACCACAGGGCAGGAAATGTGGACAAAACCATAATAAACAGAGAACTATACTCAACACACCCACAAAATAAACAGAAAAAAACAAAACTTTCAGATTTTTATGATGCAAACCTCTCTGTCAGACTACAGTAGAACCTTGCAGTACAAGCTGTGGCATGTGAGAGTTTTTGCCTTGAAATATGAGTGGAAATCTGCAGAACGAGCGAGATTCATACGAGGATCCCAAGCGTTCGGATGCAGTGGAGGAGGTTATGAAATTCCCAAACAAAGACAGTGTAGTGGAGGAGGTTATCTCTACGAGTAAATCAAAAAAAAATGTGGGCAAAGTGGACAGAGGTTTCTGATTTTGTTGAAAAAAATCATCCAGACAATTTAAGTTCAGGTTGTGCAGCTGCTTTATTTGATGACAATGATCTGGAGTGTTTTCGGAAAATTAAAAAAAATAAATAAAAAACAGAACAAAGCAGATTTCTCTGGATAGCTTTTAATGAAACGATTTGCAAGTGCGGACAGTGATGAAAGTGAGGCCAGAAAGAACAAGAGATTCTCCTTCCAGGAAAAACCCTCCTCCTCCTCCACCACCACCACCATCATCACATCTTAAAGGTAAATAAGTTAATAAAGGCAGTTTGTTTTTATAATTGTTCTTTTCTTTCTAATGGCACTTTTTCTGTTTTAGAAACCCTTAAAGAAGGATTTTTGGGTGGTTTCAGGTGGTTTTTGGGCCTGGAATGGATTCATTATATTTCAATTCATTCCAATCGGGTAAATGTATTCGGAAAATGAGAAAATCACAAAATAAGCATGGTCATGGAATGAATTTAACTTGTACTGTGAGGTTCCATGGTATACCCTTTTTTTTGTGAGTGAATGAATAACGGATCCATTGTACGCGATTTGAGTATGCGTTAATAGAAAAGCGCTATATAAATCTAATCCATTATTATTAAAGCCAAGTGTGACATGTATTAAGTACAGTCATCTCAGTCTAAGAGTTTTAAAGTGCTCCATAACAGATCCAAACATCCTCTCTTGTTCACAACTGGCTCCCATCAGTGGATGACTTTACGTCTCCTGTGAAGTCATTCCTCCCTTTGACGAGCCGAGCACTCATCGCAACATGAAACCTCAACTCAGACGATGTTTATATTTGGATACTCGGTCGCTGAGTATCAGGATTCAAAGGTCACATGTGCGATAACCTCTCAGGTCAAGAGGTAACGTAAACGTAACCATAAAAAGCACTCAATGAAGCTCGTGATCTTAATGCTGTTTTTAAGCATACATCTGGTATAAGTAAACGAAAATAATATGAACCTTTCCATCAAGAACACAAAGGGAACAACATTAAACTTCCACTAAAGCGTGATCATTCTCCAACCCATTGTATCATCAAGTCATGTTGGGTGTTATGGGGGCTCTATACTCTCATAATAGTAGACCAGGAATTTCTACAGCAAGAAAGACCTGACAGTGGATTTTTTTTTTATTGTTTAAACCACTACTTTTTCTTAAATTGGCAGTAACTCCGTGTAAAAAAAAAAAAAACAAAAAAAACAAAAACAAATATAGATCAGCCACTATTGGAGCCAACTCAATCACCAAACCAGCTTATTAACAGGTCTGTATGCATGTCATGTATGATGGGTAGACTAACTCACAATGCAATACACTATACAATATATTACACACAATATCCATGGCATCATGATGCATCCATTCTGGAATACTTGACATATTGCTACATCATGTACAACAAGATGTCTGTGTAAGCAAAGAGTTGGAATTGTGTATTTATTCACTGCATTGTGGTGACACCGAATTTGATAACCAAGATGAAAAGATACAATACAGTCCATCTATTTCACAATTCTAACACGTGGTGATTCTAGTAAATCAAACTGGCAGGGGAATCCATCTAGTCTACCTGCATGTTACCTAAAAATATTGGTATCTGGCTCCAGTACAACATGACATACATTATAAATGACCTATGCCCGTAGATCTAAGCAACATCTTTGTGCCAGATAGACGAAGTTTGGTTAATGAACGGTGCTGTGGCCTGCTGAGACTTCAATTTGAGATGATAAACACCTCCTGTCTTCTGTCAAATGAACTACTAACTGCTACAGAATCAAGCTGATCTTCCACAAGACAAGACAACACATCCTGAGATATTAGAAACTGGTCACAATCACAGTGAAAACCGTAGAAAGTTAGAGACTCTGAGCTACATCGAGTCCAGAGCTGATGTTGAGAATTTGTTCCTGTAAGTCTGTCCTTGCACATCCCCAAACCCTCTTGTAGCGATTCCAAACATGCCTCAGGCCAACATATAGTTTCCATCATCACTCCTCCTCCAGTCCTGCTCTGGATGCAGCACAGCTGTCAGGACTCGAGCTGCAACTTGTTTGTTCCCAACAGAACAGTTTTAGGAAAAATTATAATGTTGCAGTGAGCATAATGAAACAATGGGAATCGACTTGACCACATGAACAATTATGAATCAGTAAAATAAGTAAGGAACTCAGTGGAAAGAGCAGAGGATGACTGTGCATTGTGTATTAGGGACATTGTCAGTCAGAAATGGCTAAATCTTTTCCAAGCATAATTTCCTGCTTTGAGTGTGAGGTGAATAACGGGAGGTTTTAAAAAAAAAATGCAACAAAATGCCCTAAATGCAGCACAGCTCTAAAAACACACACACAAAAAAAATCCAAACAATGGTGGATACTTACGTTCATATCACAGAAGGAGCCGAGGATGTTGCTTTCATGAGCAGAGATGTCCTGAAAAGAAAAAGAAAAGGACAGTGAGGACAGAGTTTTACAGGGTCACAAGTGATTTAACATGCAGCGTTCTGTTCAGTAAGACTCACCTTTCTGTGCTACATTTCAGGTATAAATAATTTTGGCATGTGAATAATTGATTTGAATGTACAAAAGTGTCAAAAGGACAATGAAATCCATTTCACATCCTTTTAAAGTGTGAATACACACAGTGTGCAAAAACATTTTTGGAACTCAAAACAAATATATCTTCAGCTTTCATTGCAAACTGCTGACCATTTACATATTCAGCTGAGAAAAACAACACTGTCATCAGTTTCCTTCGTTCACTATGTTTTTAGCTCTGCTTTGGTCTCCACCAGTTACCACTGTCTTTAGCTGCTAAAGGCTAGGTGTGGAGAAAAAAAAACAAAACATTTCAACCCAGTTTGATATGGAACCAAACACTGCATTAAACAGGTATACTGACTTTTACCTCGAGGTCTCATTCCTACACACAGCAGGAAATCTAGATTTTAAGAAAAAAGACTTTCCCCATGGCACAGGTTGATGATGTAGGATACATTGAATAATAACAAATGTTGGTTTAAGCTCCTACACTGGACGAACCCAACTCTACCACATGTTTCACTCTGCTCCAGCTATTACATTTTATTTAACATGATCAGCAATTGCTAATATGTGTGTCCTTAAGAGCACAGATGAGAAATGGGCTAAAACTTCCAACTATGCTCACCAACAGCAAAAGACTAGAAAAACTGCTTTTTAACTCCGTTCCACTACATATTATACAGATGCATGGCCGAATGTTCGTTTCTCTGCCAAAGTACTGTCAGTTTTTTCCATATTTTAAAATCAGTTTGGCGAGTTCATACGTTCAGATAACAGGCTGGTGTGTTTTTTTCCCCCCTTACCTCTATGGTGGGGTGTGTGTTGTGTTTATAGGCTGTGTAGAGAGGAAACTGGATCTGGAAGATCTTGGCGGCACATAACAGCAGCTTCTCCCTCTCCTCTGTGCTCCAGGAGCTGAAGGGGTCCTGGCTGTCAATGCCGCTGCCTCCAACGCCATCACCACCACCACCACCACCCTCAGACCCGCCGGCGCCATCCCTAACCCCATGTTCTTCTGCCTGGGCATCACTCGGCTGGTTGGGACCCTGAGCCTGGCTCTGGCTCTTGTTCTGGTTCGGGTCGGGGGCGTCGGCATCCTCCTCTGCAGAGTCCCTTTCCACATTCACTGGTTCATCCTCTCCAGGTGAGGACGGCTGGGGGAGGGGTAGCGCTGCAGTTTCGCCCCTGCTCCATTCAGATCCCACCCCCTCTGCCCCAGACACTGCTCCTTTATGGGTGTGGTCCTGAAAAGTGCAGAGGCGGTCTCTCAGACTGCTGATCTGGGCGATGACCAGGTTGATGAGGGCGTAGACCAGCTGGTTGAAGACCTCCAGGTGCTTGTACTCTTTGAAGCAGCAGAGACATTGCCTGTAAAAACAGAAGAAAGAAAACTTTTAAAATCGTTACTTTATTTCACCAAATCCCAAAAACACTTTTAATAAAATCAATATTCTAAAAAAACTTATATGTTGCAGAAGACATAAGAACACTGTGTACTAAAATAGTTTCTTCAACTAATACTTCTTTTGGGAAATGTAATGGCAACACAACTAATGGGTCACATGAGAACCAAAAAACCTGTGGCATTTCTATGAAACTGATTTTGAATGTTTTTATTTTATGCAAAAAAAAAAATCAAAACAGCAAAGAGGGGGAAAAAATGTTTAATGCAAAAAAAATAAGGCCCACAATTTACATTGAGATTTTATTCAGTGTTCAGAAATTTGTTTCATTATTGAATGACTCACAGTTTCAATTATTTTTTTGTCTATTCGAGAACAACGTCCATACGAGAGATAGAACAAGACTCAAACATTCTCTTTATTAAATTCATCTGCAATAAAAACAACAACTACCACTTTCAAGGTCATCATTGTGCATTATTTTCAGAAAAACTAAAATAATCTTGAGGAAAATGAAGCACCACCGACAGGCAATAAATGCATTTGTAATTTTGTGGGGCCGCAAAACAGTCACAATAATTTTTCTTTACATTGATTAAAAAAAAAAATATTTGCAGATCCTAATTTAAATCATGGAAATTAGGAGACTTTTTTTTTTTTTTTTTTTACTTCAGTCCAATTGTTCTTTTTAACCACATATCTGTGACGCTTTTAGAAATATTATTAAAACAAAAAAATCTGTGACTGACACACATGGACTTTGTAAAATAAAGACTTGCAAGATAAGAGAAAACAAACTGACTTCGCAGACGGGATCCCACGTGTCGCACCTCTTAGCCATTATTTTAGTACATGATGTGTCGAAAGCAATCCGCTACGCACTCAAAAACTAAAACAAAGCAGGCATGATGTGGGACTGTTTTTTTTGGTCATTGTGAAGGAGTGAGTCAGCACATTGTGGATGTTGAGATCAGCGACTTCAAGGCTCCTTCAGGCATCGAAAACGGGAAAACAGAGTCTGATGACAAAAAACAGGCCGAAAACAACCAAACCAAACCTGCTCAGAGCAGCCTAGTCAACAGACGGCCTCGGCTGTCAGAACACGTTAGAGTCACTCTAAAAAGAAAAAAAAAAAAAAAAAACAGGAAACATCTTTAAAGAATTTGATTTTCTGGGTGTGTATTTATTTGTCCAAGTGAAGTTTGGCAGAAAGCTCATCTGAAGCATCACCAAACTAAATATTCATAGCAGTGAAGGGCTGACCAACAAACACCGGCTTCTGTAATGCCTTGCTCAAGGGTAGCGGGATTAAAATGTTTTTAAAAAGGCCATATTGCATCATTCATTTCCCCAGACCAGATTTTCCACTCGGTAGCAAGACAGGATGACTGGAGTTGGTTATAATTTACAATATTTCCTATGAACTGTACACCACTTTGTAGAGTTTTGTTTGTCATTTCCCTCTATTGTTGTTTCTTTATGAGTGAGTCAGAGTAGGAGAGGGTTGGTGTGATCTGGAAAACCCTGATCACGTCAGCTCATAGTGAAGGAGTTGTACTGAATGAAGAGCGTACCAGACAACAGTAGCTGTTCGTGTAATTTCTGCAGTTTGTTTATGGAGAAAAATAGTGCAACGTTGGACTGAAATTGAAAGCACATAAACTGCACACACCAGCAGTAAAATCACCTGAGTATCTGTAACCTGATTTATCTTTCTTGACAGTGCTGTAGATCCCCATTGTTTGAAAACTATTAGAAACACATTACCCTTGTGTCCTCTTTAAAAAACAGAACATCACACTAGTACTGAAGCAAACGGCTCCAGCATCACTTTTTACCATCTCTGCAGAGTCTCCAGTTATTAGCGTTCATGGCCATCTACACTAGGAACGGTTACTACAACCATTTCTCTGAAGTTTCTAAATCTGACAGCCAATCAGAATACTGAATCTGAACATACATATCATCATGTTTGGAACCATCAGTTTAACTCTGCATCACAGATTTAACTTTCGTTCATCCTACTCTTATTAATAGGAATATAAACAGTAAAGAAGACAGTTCAGCAGTTGACGTTCATATCCTCCTCTTGGAAATATTTAGTGCAAAACATTCAATTTTGCACAAGGGAAAGTGGATTAATGAACCCTGTTGTGCGTTTTCTACAGAGGGCTTTGCTGTTAAAAAGGTAAGAAGCATGTCAACCATTTGCATCCAGTTTGTATCCAACAGCAGGTGATCAATATTGGTACTGGGACTCAACACAAAGCAGGTGCATTGTGTATGTTTCAGAATGCCATTTTCATTGGTTTGGATGGTGACAACGTTACTGTAACAGTTACACTTGTTGGGGTGGACACTTATGTCTTTCCAAAGGATTTGTTGCCAACAACTTCAAGGGAATGGACAAAATAAAAAGTACACCTCACTAAAGTTATGGAGTTGAACCTTAAAGAGACAAAATCAGAGGAAATAATGCCAGAATTTGACCCTTCCTTATGCAGCTTTCTCCTTTCTGTCCAGATAAAAACTAAATGTAAGGAAAAAGATAAATGTGTTTCATGACACTGCGGGGAAGCGAATGCACAATGTTGTTGAAAGTGAAAAGTAAATTACAGGGTTGATTCCAAAACTGTAACGAGCTCGTCCTTGACACATGCCCTTCCCTTCCACAAGTTTCATGAATACTGTGGAAAAGCAGTTTTTGCAAAATAAGGCAGACAGACAAATGCGCACCAACACCCATATGATAAAGGGAATAATTACATGTTTTTAGTCAAAGAGTGGACGTTAAATGCCATGGGGCACTTCTGCGACAGCAATGTGACAGGAAATGACATACATGCAGGAACCGTCCTTAACATAAGCTGAACAAAAGCGGGGATTTGTGGACTCGCCATTCTCCAGGACACCCACAATCCTCAAGTCATAAAAAATGAGCAGAGTGGAAGCAGACTGGGCTGAAGAAAAGAAAGAGCTTTGAACAGCTGACATTACAAAGCTGAGATAAGATCGATCCAAACCTGGCATTACATAATTTGACTATACGTTTTGTTTTTCCTACAGGGAAACGTTTCCTTATGAGCAAAACAAACATTTCTCAATGTTTTGACCTTTTTCAATTTCTGCTACTATGACAGAGTTTCAAGCTTTTTGGCCACGTTTTCAGTTCTGTTTGGGAGAACCTGAACATTTTAACACTGACTAATGGATGGTAATGACGTGAATCTGTCTTCATTGTATCATCTGAATCTGACTGATGTGTTTTATCACAGGAAGTGGTACTGACCTCTGCGTCCAGGAGCTGATGTAGCCCAGCACTCGCAAGGCATGTTCCTTCTTCAGCTGGAAGCTGCCTTCGCTGCCATCTGCATCCGATACTGAAAAGGAACACCAAAAAACCCGTTAGAAACCAGTTGCAGACCTGAAAGGAATATGTGTTACTGTGCTACCTTTTTTAAACCTGTGATTATCGCACATTGCTATTTTTTCCATTTTGACTATCAAATTAAACTACAATAATTCAAAGCTTTGGATGCTCTAGATTATATGATCATGGCTTCACATTGTGTTTATAAGCTTCACCACAATATTAGTGCTTGTTATTCCACTCTATTTCTTTTGTTGACTTCTTAAAAATTTGGAGACATGCTTTCCTTTAGTTTCATTTTTTAAGATTTCTTAAACCAAACAGATAACATTTTCCATACGTGACCTTAAAACAAAGTCAGCATTACATTAAATGAAATTCCAAAAGACAAACTTAAAAAAAAAAAAAAAAGGATTTCGAAGAGTTTTTCAGTGTCCCGTAATCTTAATAGAGGTTCTTCCACATGATTTCCGTCATGAAAATCTATTACATAAGGTGATGATCCTTATGTTGGGTTGCATATCAGCTGACACTGTTAAATAATATTTTTGTTTGACTCTAATTTGGAAGCCGCTCAGCACAAAGAAATTCAACTTTGGCCTAAACTTTCCCAGCTCCAGTGTAAGGTTACTGGTATTGTATTGGCCTGCAAAGATCCATATCAGTCACACCCAGGTTAGAGGAATCGAGTGTCTGCACTGAATCGCTGACCCAAATTTGTTTCCAAAATCAAGACACAAAACAGTAGCGACAATATAACTCAATGTGCCGTCCTGGCTGAAGAAGACATTTTCCTGAATGAAACTGAAATGGATGCTTTCAGGAGCTCCTCTGAGGCTTCGGCACCGTGCAGGGCTGTTCTGGGACCCGGGCCCGGCACACTTGGCTGTTTTCCTGCTTTGATGATGATGTCTGGGAGCAGCTCACAGGTGCCAACATTAAACCAGTTTATGGCTGTGGCTCAGGGAGGATATAAATACAAAGAGGCGGGAAGGGAGGACACCTGCACTGTGATCACACTCCTCAGCTCAGCAGAGGCTGTAAAATCCAGTCAGACTGGAGGCGTCTGAATACAAACTGTGATAAGTACAGTTTAGACAGAGTGGACCGCTGAAGCGAAGACAGAAAAGAATGTGCAAAAGTAAAGAACATTCTACAAAAAAAAAAAAAAAACAAATTAAAGTAGGGGCTTTCATTGTTTATTTGTCAGTCAATAACTTTTATTAAATACTTGTTTGGTCTATAAGAGTGTATAAAATAGAAAAATGTATTTAAAAATGTTTGAAAATAGGGATTTTCGTAAAAAAAAACATTGTTCAATTAAGTTGACAATTATTGCTAATCAAATGAACATTACAGATCTAAATGAAAACTTTTAGTAATTTTGGTCATTTGGAGAGAAGGTGACAGCAATATCAATTGTGTTTCCCATAAATTATACAGATGGTGACAACCCGCCATAGTTCATTTTATTCCTCTAAGGCCTCATATTAATGCAAAAATATTAAAGGGATCAGTGACTTTACTCTTAATGGTGCAATAACTTACATCACATCATTGTCCTTACGTGACACTGAGCCTTAGCTTTGAAAACAGAGCAGATCATTTTCATTTTCGAACTATCTATGCTTACATGTGGCTGGTCTTTAAGCAGTATGATTTACTGTTGATTAATATGCCAAATATTTGTTTGATTAATGAATTGTTTGATATAGCCTATAAAATGTTAGAAAATAGCAAAAAAAAAAAAAAAAAAAAGAAGGGGTATACCAAATGCTAAGATGACATCCTTAAATGTCTGCTTGGGTCACAACCAAAAGATGATATTCAGTTTTCAGTTTACTGTCACAAAGACAGAAAATGCTCCAAAAAAACTTCCTCTTTATAACTCAGCAACTCATTAGAGCGCTGTCAGAAAAGCAACTACCTGCAGTGTCACAGCTTCAATAATCCAACATAAATAACACACAAGATGATAAGACAAACAGTAACAAACATATGACAGAACAAAGCATAGAACAGCTTCACATGGCAACAAAATCGTAACAGTTTAGCTAATATCCTTAACAATTGATACAGAAATTAAAACTGCAAATAAGACCGAAGCCAATTTGTTTGAAGTCTGCAGTGACAACTTTACAGAGTCAGCAGCAAAGCATGTGATGCCTTTAGTGTTGACAGACGTTGATGTAGATACAAACAACTTAATATGCAACGCACTCTGTAATATCTAATATTAATGTATTAGTTGAGTGCACCCCCCACCCAAACCAGAAATACACTAATATTCTCTAGGAGACCTTGGCACACACTTTAAGACCAGCTGAAACATTGTCAGACTGGGCACAGCATGGAGTCGACCAATATGATAAGGAAAATTAAAAAAGAAAAAACAGCACCAATGTTAACCTGCATTTTTTGATTCCAGTTCCACATTTATTGATTTGTTTGAGTTCACTGATAGTTAATCAGTGATGAGTACTTTATTTATCAAATGTATTACAATCTTATTCAGGTGTCCAGTTCAGCAGTTGTCAGAATGAAGTATTCAACATATTCATTTGATAATGTGTGAATTATGCACAACGTGATTCTTAAACTAAATTTAGATCATGTATTACTTGTGTTTCACAGGATCTGAGGTTTTTCAGACTACTATGCAAAGAATTCAAAACATCTCTTGCAGAAGGACTCCTCAATTTGGAGAAAAAAAAATCCTACTGTGATTATTATCCTAGTATAGGCTCATACTGTCTTCCAAGTATAAATGTGAAGCTAATTCCTTTAGCAGACAGGGCGAAGGCTACAGGAAGTAGCTGAAATAGTCAAGCAGGTAAAAAACTGCTCTTGTCAGCTAAATGACTTAGCTTCACATGTGATAATTACTGTGTGTAATATTGTAATACAATTTGGATTCCAGTCCAATTGATTTATTTATTGCATTCGCAGATCGCTCGTTTAGAAATGTCAAATGAAACATAAAAACTTGAACTCTCATGAAGAAAATACAAAAACCTGACTCACAAAAATGTTGATATTAATTTTGCATGTTTTACACAATATGTCTCTCTGCTCAGTGTCAGTAAATAAGAATATTACATTTCTGTAAATAGATCCCCCCCTAAACTTGGATTTTAAAAACGTAGTCCTTTTTTCCAATCATATAAGTTTGGAGGCTGATAATTGCAATTTTGATTAAGTGTGCAGCCTGACTTCACATCAACACAAAACAGTCCCACATGGTATGTTTAGATCGTCATGTCCTATTGTCCAAAAGATCTCCTATTTACAGTGATGTACAACTGAAAATACATGGCAAATCTTCACACCTGAGAGGATTAAAACAGTTAGTGTTCAGCCCTTTTGTGTGATACACCTGTATAACTTACTTTTTGTTGACTACACACTGCGTTATTTTCAGTTTTGACTTTAAAAGCTCCCACGTGTCAAGAGACATCAGCTGAACGCAGCTCCCCGTTCTGTCTCTTACAAACACATGCTGCTACAGCAAATCTGAGGTCAAAGGTCACCTACAAGCAGAGCACATGGACCTGTCAATCTTGCAGACAGAGCTGTCACAGCTGACATACCCTGCTGTGCGAGTTTATTCATGAAGTCGTAGAAACACAGCAGCCTTCATCCTGCTCCCAAAAAAACATGCTAAAGTTTCGTTTTCACTACTTCAGCGGCATTTTTCAGGCCACGCTCCAATAAGGTAAAAGTCAGCCAGTATGTGCGTCAGCAAAAGGCAAACTTTATCCGTCAACCCAACACCACATGAAAGGCTCAGGCGGAGAGTATAAAACATGTTCATATTTGTCCAAAATGTTTCCATTGAGCATCACAAACCTCAAACAGCTGCTACTGAAGGCCATCCAGACTCAAACCATCTGTTCAGTGACTCAACAATTTATTTAGAGAAGTGTTCTTACACTGATGCAAAATTTCATTTGTATAAAGCTCGACCTCCACGGTTATTAGTCATTAGTCATGACAAAGTTCAAACAAGCCATTTTTTTTTTTTTTTTAGATAAAACACACATTTGTGCAGCTGTTGTAGCAGAGAAGAAAATGGCGATAATTTTGTGCCGAAATTTGCACGCATAGAAATCATAATCAGCGCACATAGAAACCATAATCAGCGCGCCTAAATTCCACTCTCTGCGCGCTCTCTGCCACAGTCTATACGCTCGTCATCAATATGCATGCTCGCTATCATTTTCTGCATGTGCGCTGTCATTCTCTGTGCCTTGTAAGCGCTCGCAGTTGCTGAATTTTGTCACACTGGGGGCGGGCATTGAATAGAACCCCTCTCCCTCTGATTGGTCAGTTTAAAAACCTACTGTCTCAAGGTCAGAACCAAGCCAAAGCAGACTAGGGCAAGTCGTCCGGTGCCATCCCGCGTCGGCCTTGCCTTGACCGGAGCCACTGAAAGAGACGACGCTGGACTTGACCAGAAGACAGCTACCTCTGCTTCTTTTCTGTCGCGATAGCAGAGAAAAAAAAAGCCTCTTTTCTCTCCGCCATCTGGTCTGCATAAAAATTGAGACGGCCATCTTCAGGTCAAGGCAAGGTGTATTAACCTCAGTGAGCAAGGCCGAAAAGGGATGGCACCAGATGACCCGCCCAAGTTTGCTTCGGATTGGTTCAGACCTGGAGAGAGTAGGTTTCTTCGAGTGAAACTACTAATGATAATCACTGTGATATCAGTTTGTATCGTGTGGCAACATCTTTTTTTCACTACATTGTTAATGATACTGAAAAATCACTCAATGTTTTACTCAATTTCACTCGTGTGTTTTGACACTGAACATTCAACATTTTTTTCATTCAATTACTCAATTGTTTTGATTGTTCGATCACTACATTTCCCAAATTTTCCACTGCTTTTCAAGTAATAAACTTTAAAACCACAAGTAACCATCGTAGCACTAAAAACAGCCTTTTGACTAGAAAGAAATAATGATTTCAAATAGCCCTTTAGACATATGCAAAATACACACCAGAGGCCTGTTACATACATTAACTGGGTTTTACATGGATGTTAAATAAACTGAATTTATGCCCCAAAGCATATGATCACAATAGAACTCTGACAAGCACAAAGTGACATGGGTCTGCTGTTTGAAGTCTAATCTGTTGGAAATCTGACAGCAGAAGGCCATGTTCATCTTTTAAAACATTTGTTTTCAATCAAGTCATTCAACAATTGTTAGATGTTTCCAACAAAAAAAAATCATAAACAACAGACCAGTTTTGTTTTTCTACCTCCATGTTTTTATCCCTTCTGTAAACTCACCTGTCACCTAATGTTACCCCTCCATGGACCAAACATGCACAAAAAATTGATTCAATCACAGCCAAAGAAAATCGGTAATATTAAAAGTTACCTGGTTATTTAATGCTAATAATTTCCTACTGAACAGATTATCAAAGGTTTACACCACCCCTCTACTTAATCTAATAAGTTTTATTGTGATTATTAGTTGAGTATTAGGGTCTATGTAAATGCTGCTATTGACTGTTGTGTCGTGCTTAGGATTTCACACTTAGAAACTACTGTTGGCTCTAAAAATCCCATAACATCTGCAGCAGGAGATCACACCAACTCAGACAAAAATATTTTGAATTTGTCAAAATAATGTGCTTCAATGTTTTCACAAGTCTGATGGGAAGGTCTCTTCCTGTGCTACATGACAGTGACAAACCAACCAAATGTGACAAACCAAGCCTCACTGCCAGCGCCCGACTTCAATCACTTGATGATGTTTTTGTGGATCACATGAAGTCTGCTTAGTAAATATCAAAGATGGTTTAAAACAATCTTTACGTCAGGACAATCATCTATTGCTGCTACTACTGGTTATTTTCATTCTGTAATAATGTGCAGATTATTTTCTCTAAGTGTGTTTAGTGTATAAAAAGGTAAATATATGTAATCTCCTACAGTCCTATGTGATGCTGGCAGAGAGCTTTTTATTAACCATCCAACCACCAAAACCAATGATATTTCACTCACTTGTCAGAAGACCATCAACCTGAATATGGACAAATTGTTCAAATGAATTAATGGCCCACTGTTCCATTGACAATTCAATGATTCTGTTGTGTTTTTCATTGACTGATAACTCATTTTTAGTCCACTGACAGTCAATTCCAGCACAAACACAATGAAGCAGACTCAGTCCTACTAAGTCTAATCCGTTATGTCAAAATCATACTCCTCCTCAGTTCAGTAATCATGATTCTGTCCATGTCTAAACCTTGTCAACTAGCAATTAACCTGTGCAAGTGTCAGTTTTGTTGCGAGTGAATTTCCCTTTATCCAAAAGCCTTGTCTAAGAATGAAAGCTGGATAATGTCAAGAGATTTGCAATGCTGAGTTACCCCAACATTTATAAACAATTTGGAGGAAATAGGTTCTCAAAACTTACACAACTCTTATGAATGTATTACAACATCCAAGAGGATTCACCTATGACAGACAACAGCGCATTAGCTTCCCAAAAACAAATGTGTTTCATTTTTGTCAAATTTAAGTTGGAGTCAGTGTTACAGGTCTATGCTCAGTCAGTCAGGTGCAAGACTGCCTGCAGGAGGAGCTCACACTGTATACACACACACAAGTTCAGGACACACAATAGATAGCACACACAGAAACACGACAAATTCCTGAAAAAAATAGCACTTCAAATTGGACTTCAATACAAAAAAAAGCTTTGTTTGGAGCTTCACAGATGGAGACACCCTTAATATGAAACAGGGCCTGGTTAGCCACTCCTAAACTCTCGGCTAGCTATGAGGACAACCTTGTATTTACGTTCACTGCCTTATGATGACAACATAACTGTTAAGTACGGATATAAAATGAGCCTTTGCCGTTTGATCACAGTAATTTATGCCGCGCATAAAAGATTATCCCGCATAAAACATCGTCTGAAATATACACACAAGCTATCAACTGGATGCTATATGCCAAAATATGCGCCTCGATGCAGCCATTAATTTTCTGGGCTAGCTTACTCGCCGCTAGCTTAAACTAAAATTTACCCAAAACACAACTATTTAATTGCAGTATCAGCTTCGTGTCAGCTATGTTGACTGTGAGTATGTTAATAATGGTTAGCAGGCCATTTTGGACAGCGAATCCGCAGAACAATGGGTGGCAGCGGAGTGGACAGCTAGCAGACTGACCTGACAAACACATCAAACAAAGTCAGCTAGCTCAACTAGCTAACTTAGCTAACTTCTAAACCGGAGCAAGCCGCGCTTAAGCAGCCGCGGCATCCTTAAAAAAACCCTCCAATACACCGTACACAGTCGTGCTAATGTGTTTTAACTACCCGCTTAAGTGTCACATTTACCAGAGACCGAGACATTAAGGTTTTGATTCGATTTTGGTGGTAGCTGATGTGAGTTGTGTGTTGAGTGTTTGACAGACAGGCCCCAAACTGAGGGCAGGAAAATTGCATTAGCATTCATATCTAACCGACACGATCTGAAACCATGTCGTAACTGTCAGTAACCGGGAAATGTGCATAAGCAATGTCATTACTTTCACCATCCTGTGGACAAAAGGTGAGCTAACAAGGCAAACATACAAAGTTATATTCAGCTAGCCTGGGAGCTAACACGCTCACAATCATCCATTGGTCATCGATGTTAACATGAAGCAGCTACCTCTGGAGTAAATAAAAATAATTTGTGCACTTACTTTCATTTAAAACCTCCACCAGCTCGGCGCAGTTTTCACACATTGTTCATGAAGAGGAAAACTGGGTGCACCAACTCAAACCATTGCACTGGAAACTGTTGTTGGCTGGCAGTTGGTTGTTTTTGGGGTAAAAAGGCCCGTTGGAGGGAGTGATTGGTGAAGGTTATTCCACTAAATGAAACGAGGGGACACCGCAACAAGCAGAACGTGATTTGCATCCAAGCGACGATGATGTACACAAAAAGTTAAGAGGCACTGAAAGGCAGAAAGCGAGTCAGACTCCAATCTGAGCGTTACTTGAGAGAGTAGACACAGCAGCCATGTTGAAAAAGGAGGGGGGGGGGGAGGCGACATAGCGTGGAGATAGTTCGGGACTTTTCCCCAAGTCTCGCGATATTTCCAAATTGAGGTCATGTTTACAACCCAAGGGCATTGAGTTATTGGAGAAGGTGCCATTATCGAATAATTAATGTATTTTAAGAAGATCTAAGAAATTTTTTTTCACAATATACACTGGTAATTATCTTTTTCTGAATATACATACAATTATTCCTATTAAAAGATAATAGAGAAACAATTTCTCACATACAGTTGACAGCAAAATGTTCCATTAGTTTTGGAAACATCTCTGGTGTCTCACCTGTTTTTAAAAAATCTAATCTATTAATATGATAATCCATGTTCAGGAGAAAACATTGAAACGTTATTTGACAATGTAACCAAAAAGCCCTAAAGACAAAAAGGGTTATACTCCTCACAATCTAACAATAAATCATGATTCAGAGCTGCCGACTAAAATTATGGTGGGATATAAAATTGTATCACAATAATTATAATTTATTTAATTATTCTATATGCAACATTCTATATTCACAAGCAAAAACTTTTCTTCTTTCCTTGTAGAACTTAATTCTTTACTCACTTTATTAAGCAACAATAAGACTGAAGACTCACTGAGACTCACGTTGAAACTACCTCTAAATGCTTTATTATTTAGGCTCTTATATATAATTCCTTTGTTTTTATTCATTCTCTTTACTTAACCTTCCGGTATCCGGGTGAGCATATTATGCACTTAATGTTATAAAAGGTCATATTATTTTTCACAATTTGTATTTGGTCAGAATTCAAAAGTTGGTCATTTTGCACAATTCTTAAAACTCTGACCCAGCCACTAAAATCAGCACATTATAAAAAATTGAAAAATCCTACACTATCACCCTTCTCTCAAGTGAGCAAAAAAATGGACATGGACACATTTTAGCATTTAACCCAGCACCAAAAATAATAATGCATATTAACAAATGTTGCTGTTAATCACTGACATGACAGACTGCAAAAATTTTAAAATTTGTAATCCAAGTTTTATATAGTATATTGGAAAAAAGGGTTTTTGTGTTTCTTGCATCAACAATAAGGTTTGTTTACATTACAAACATGGCATTTATAGGCTTCAAAAATAGTTATTGAGTGTTTGGTATTTTTGTTTATGGCTCAAGTTGATGAAAAACAAGTTAAAAACTGAAAATATTTTTGACATTACTAAGGCATTGTGCAGATTACATGCTTTTGGTGATTAGGGAGGACCTCTATGGGCTTCTGTCTGTTGATTTTGTCCTTGTGAATTCCTCGTTCTTCCCCTACTGACTAAATAGAGATTAAATGAAGAAGCCGAGTCACAGGTTTTGTAAAAATAGCCAACTTTATATTCTCAGAGTACTAAGACAGCTTTACAAACAGGATGATATGCACACAGCCTTCCTTTTCATCCAAATGCAGAGCGGTCCAACTGCAGCTCTGACTCGCTCACAGTCAACCCCCCCCCCCAAAAAAAAACAAAAGAAGTAACACACTGACAAACCCAAACAAGACAACAAAGGAAGCAAGAAGTACATCTACCCCTTGAGTGTCACATTCGTCCTGAGCCATGTGGCACATTTTAGCACTTCAGAAGTCTGTCAACTAACTGCCGCAAATGTTTTAACATAATATATTACATATTAACAAAGAGGGAGGTGAAGAGAGGGGAGAAAGAGAGTTTAAAAATAACCTTTAATTCAATCAACTTCATGCAGGTGTAAAAGGACCGATGACCAAGCCTAAAGCTTTAATCAGTAAAGACTTAACAAATGATGGCATGTTACACAAAAAAATCTTTGTATAAAATAAGTAAGAAAAAAAAAAAAAAATCTGCACCAGGGTTGAGGGTCAATGGGGCGATTCTCATTTACATATTGACATTGATTTGGTCGACGTACAACCGAGTGCTGGGCTCTTTCTTGTGGCCCCTCATTCTCTTTTCAAAACATACACACACTCACAGAAACACGTGAAAAGGAAAAACATATCAACTGGAAGTGTCCTCGCTCTGTGTTGACCTTCACTCCCTTCAGAGCCGTCCTGTGCGTGGTGCTGATGCCGCCTCAGTCGCACATCTCCTCCGGTAGCTCGTGGGGGTTCAGGATGCCGGGAACAGACATCTGCAGCTTGTGTTTCTCCTCATGGGCTTGGCGCAGAGCCGCCTCCCGCTCCTCCAGGAACAGGTCAGTGGTGTCCTCACCAGCAAACTCCTGCAGGACCACACACACAAGGACAGGCTCAGCAACGCCCACACACCAGGGTTTTAACATTGGGGAGTCAAACCCATTTGAGTTCAGTGGCCACATTTAGCCCAATTTGATCTCAAGTGGGTCGGACCAGTAAAATAATAGCATAAATAAAATGATAAATAATAACAACTCTGATGTTTTCTCTCTGTTTTAATGCAATAAAGTAAAGTTACATTTAGAAAATGTTTACATTTACAAATTTTGCCTCCCACAAAAAATATGACTAACCTGAGCAACTTGAAATTTCTTAATCAAAATACATTTAACAATATTATGCCTCAGCTTATCATTTACACATGTGCATTACAACTCTCAGATCACAGTAGATCTATAGACACAAAATATTTAGTGACAGGCAGAATATTGTTAAAATTGAACGTATTTTTCGTAAGAAATTTCAGGTTGTTCATATATGTTCAGGTTAGTTTGTAAATATAGACATTTTCATGCAATTTTACTTTTTTATTTTGCACTAACACAAAGAAAAATATGGAGTTATTTATAGGTTTATATGCTGTTGTTTACTGGTCTGGTCCACTTGAGCTGAATGTGGCGCCTGAACTAAAACGCGTTTGATTGTTAATATCTTCAGTGCAATTTTTGCACTTTGCAAATTCAAACCACAGGCCGGATTGAACCCTTTGGCAGGCCGGTTTCAGCCCACGGGTCGCATGTTTGACACCCCTGGTTTAGTCCAATACACACGATGAGTCTGGTGAAGTACTCAGATCCTTTACAAGTGCTAATACAACTGAAAATAGTGTTGTCATCTTAGTGATTTTCTTGCTAAATTTGGTGAGTTTAAACCTCTTTAGTAACCACCCCCTCCTCCCCATGTAGTGACTCAATGACGTTCTTGGCATATTTCAACTCTTTAAAGCAGCAAAACCCAAAAAGGTAAAAAGTATCTCTCTTCTCAGACCAAATAAAAAGACTCACGAAAGACTAATGAATGTAGTTGACATGATGCCATTTCATACTGTGAAAAGGTCTCTCACTCTAAGCACTGACTGTGTTTAGTGTTTCCAGATCTTTCATCACTGGTTGCATGTTGGATTAAAGTTCCATGACATACATCTCAGTTTGAAGTTTCTTCTTCAGAAAACAGAATGAACACTAGTTTTCGTTGAATGTCTAGGTGTTACCTGGATACCTTTGTTTTTATCTCCCTGTGATGTTTTTTCATCCTTCCTAGTCTCTTTACAAACATGAGATCTTTGCGATCTGTTTTCTCTTGACACTCACCTTGATTTGTACGAGGAAGTCCCTCAGGTGCTCCTTGAAGGCAGGTATATCCTGGTTCAGACTGAACAGGCCCGTTACAAACACCTTCACCTGGGCACTGAAAACAAAGCAGTTGTCAATTAGTTTACATGTCTGAGAACGCAAACAGTGATGGTGAACAAACACTGGGCTAAGGCCTTTTCATTTTCTTTTTAGGTTTTTTTTTGGCTGATCTTTATAACTACAGTTTTACTGCAGCAATAACTTCTCTGAACACCTTACAGCAAAATCCAAATACTAGAAATACTTTCAAGGATAATCTGAAGCAGCGAAAATTCCCCCTAACTTTTTATTCTTAAAAACATTATGCTCATTATTATACTTATTAATTTATTCTAAACTTAAAAAACTTAGAAT
>JAPQRQ010000001.1:20143500-20161905 GCA_037367365.1 Apogon talboti
AGTCATCCGTTCACCCTCCTGCCCTGACTTCAAAAGGCTCCCAGTCGACACACACACACACACCCCAATATCCCATTAGTTAAGGCACATCTCCCCAGTTCCCCAAAGCACACACACTCATATTATCATTTACTTAATTTATGTCATGGTTATAAATGGAATACTGCTACTGTTAATTAGTGACACAGTACTACACAGTGCTAGTGACACTAGGAGGATTTTGGCCAATAAATTCACCATTTGTTGTGGGGAAAAAAAATCTCTATTACATTACTTCAGCATAAACCGAAACATTCTGACTAAAATCTAGAGAAACACTGAAGGAACATACAGTATACGTATAAACTCTTAAAATGTGTCTTCTGGCTGAAATGCATTCTGGTTTACTGAGAATGTAGTGACTGGTGAAAACAGTCCAACCCAAAACTCATATGAACCCACTGTGGACTCTGCCTGGCTGAAGCCCACTTACTCTTGCAGGTGTGGGAATGCAGTCTTCAGCAGGTTGGCGATGTATTCCTGGACGTGTGCCTGGTTGTTTGTGGGGCTGGCGGCGCTTAATGAGACGCTCACCTTGCCCTCCTCCACCAGGTTGAACATGTAAGCCAGGATGGTGGCGTGCATGGTCAGACCTGCAAAGGAGCGGCAGTGAAATGTTATTACAGGTAGTCACATTCTGATATTATGGGAACTTCAACAAAACCAGCTAGGGAGACAAGTAGTTATGTTGTTATTCTAAAAAAAGACAAAGTCTAGGAGCCAGTGAGAGTAAAAAAAGGTAATTTCTTGTTCCATAGTTACAGGATTATATGCTGCCTGTATATGTCAACAGTGTGTTCACCTGCTGTGTGAGAGGTATCAGTGACCACAGAGAAGATGTGCTGCAGGATGTCACAGAAATACGTCTGGTAGAAGCTCTGAGCAGCAGCTTCCTCTGCAGATACATTCTGTAGCAGAGTGTAAAGGATCTGCAGACCTGGAGGACAAAAGGGAAAAAGAATTTATAGTAGTGGACACAGAAAAATAAAAAAGTGACATGCAGGCACTGCTTTCACAGAAACATATAAGGTCTATGTCTGTAAAATGATGTGGGCAAAGTGCAGCTGCTATTTCACATACTTTCCTGCAACTCAATGTTCATTCACTTTCTGGGAATAATGTTAATATTCACTGTAGATATATTTTTAAAATAATAACGATAATTGTATGTTACATGCTCAGTAAAAAACATTAGCCTAATGTAGTGACCTGACAATACAATGTTAGAGGTGAAATAATAATGGGCTTCAGACCTGTGTCAGCCACATTCCTCATGGTGTGCTTGAAGGCCCAGATGATGGAGTCCAGGATGAGTTTGAACTGGGCGGGGGCTATGGATAGGAAAGCTGGGAAGCATTGAGAGGTGGCAGCTTGAAGGAGGTAGAAGAAATGAGTCCTGTGTTCATGGAATTCTTAAAAGTCCTGTAAACACATACGGTTAAAAAAAAAAAAAAAAAAAGCATGAAGAAACTTACACATGTGTATCCTGACAAATGTTATAAATCCACTACTGGCGTCTCTCCTACAGCAAAAGGCACCATTGCTTATGATTTTTATATCATTCTAATTTCATCATTAATATTCACCTGTACTTCTAGTCATATGTTTATAGCAAATGTGTACCATTTCTCCATGCATATTGATGGTTATTGTTAATGCCATAAATTATTTTACACTGACTTTATTCATATCCACTCCTGTTCAGTTATATACAACAGGAATTTAATTTTGGGTGAATAAAGTTGAACTTTTCACACATTTGATTTTGACATATCACTTTATCACCTCCCAACTGACTGTTTATGTACAATATGTCTCTAAACTAACTGCATACACAGTAATGATCACTCTGGGGTAAATAATATTATTTACAATTTCTTTACTGTCAACTCATTGTATGTAAAATGTCTTTTTGTAGAATTCTAAACTCTTAAGAAGATTAAATTGGATCCTGTCTTGTGTCTTTGTCACTTCAGCCATTTCCTATTAAATATCCTTATATGCTAAGTACGTGGTTGTGCCTAAATGACTCGGACTGACCTTGTTGATCATGTTCAAAGTGCACTCAAACACGGCGTCGAAGATCTTGGGGATTTCACCAGTGATGTGGACTCCCAGCTTGTTGACGATGGTTGCCATGGTGCTGAGGACCTCAGGCTCCCGAGCAGCTGGGACATTCCTCTGGTAATCAATGAGAACCGCCTCCAGCAGGGGGGGCACAAAGTTCTCTGCCACCTGGACCACAGAAGAAGAGTCAAATTCACAACTTGGCCTTTACATGTCTTCAATAATAATTAAAGAAAATAACATGATACATAAAAACAAAAGCATTTACGAAGCAGAACAAATATTGCACACCTCATATACAACTGTGACATGAGAGCTATAGTAATAATAATCCAGGCATCAAATCAGAGTAAAATATTTTCTTTAAAAACAGAAATAAAAAAGTATATCACCACTTTTATGTAGAGCCAATATTTTTTAAAGTGGCAGATAAACAGATAAATATGCATATTCTATGATTAATAACTTTGTACTCACCATCTGAGGGTCATTGGAGCGACTGACCCACCCAGAAATAAGCTTTAGAGTTTCCCTCTTCACTGTCCTCATACTTCTAATAAGCGGTTGCTTTGTCACCATTTCTCCTGGATAAACAGTAAGAAAGTCATTTTTACACAGCATGCTTATAAAATCACATCCCGTCCCTGTAATTAAATCAAATTTCTGACCTGATTTAGCTTATTCTTCTGTGACACAGAGATGTTGAAAGAAATTAAAAATATCTGTCCTCTAAAAATTTAATGAGAAACTAAACTACACACTAGTGTCATGAAAAGGTCCAGCAATGTGGTTTTATTTGTGTTGGTCTTCTATATGAGTTGTTGAAAAAAAATCCAAAGAGAATAATTAGACTTTAAATCTCAGTGTAAATGCTGACCGTTGGTGCTGACTGCGGAGGAGATGTTTTCACTCAGACACTTGTACACGTTGAGCATGTCCAAGTAGATGCGTCCCAGCTGGACGACAAAGGGGTGACCCACAGCTTTACACGCTCTGACATTTGTCTTCAGGATGCTCCCCAGCTGACGTACCGTCTCTGCGTCCTTCAGGATGTCCACATTCTGCAGAACAGAAGCCCACTATTTAGTACATGAAGTGCTTTGATAAGACTGTACATGGCTGGGCAACGATGCATGCACTCATCACTGTCTTTTATATGCCCAACTTGAATTTGATTTTATTTCTAAATGTATGTTAAGTCTGCTGCCATCATATTTACTGGTCTACAACTGTTGTAATTACTTAGATAATTACAGTCTCCGGTCCCAGGATCTGTTATATCTATGTGTTCCAAAAATCAGAACAGAACTGGGAAAGAAAGCTTTAAAATGTTCTGGTTCCACTACCTGGAACAGTCTACAGGAGATAAAACTGAAGGAACTGGTCTCTGTAAATACAGTCAAAGTCATGTTAAATGAATGGGAAAAGGATCAATCTGGATGTAGATGTTTTTCTAATTGACTGAATTGGGTTCTGCTTTGAGATGCTTTTAAGGAACAGTGTTGTAAACTTTTAGTGACTTTTAAATTGTTGATGGTGTTTCATATGTATGTTTTTAGTTTACCGGGTTATGTATGGTTTTAGAACTATGTTTTATAATGTGTTTTATATACAGTACATTTTTAGTGTGGATGTATGGATGAAGTCTATTGTCTGTAACTTCTGCTGCTGCTGTCTTGACCGGAACATTCTTGCAATAGAGATTTTTAATCTCAACAAGTCTTTCTTCCTGGTTAAATAAAGGTTAATAATGTTGTTCTCACCTTGGTGGCCTGCTGGATGATGCTATCCCACACCTGGTTAGGCAGCAGCATGTACTTCTCTATGAGAAGTTCCTGAACAGCCTGGTCAGTCTGAGCCCCAATCATGTAGCCGACTGCCTCATAAAACGTGTGCACCTGCAAACAAATTGATAACTACTAAACAGGATCTACATTTAACATGTTTGCCAACTACAAAAAAGGTCTCACTGACACAATCACTACATAAAAAAACACCTATGATTTATAAATCCCACGTGGTGTCAGTTCTGAACTATGACAGGATGCTGAAATGGGGTCACAGCTGTGGCTGACCTGCTGTGGCTGCAGGTCACAGATGATGGTGTTGATGTTGTTCAAGATCTCGTCGATGAAGGGCATCACTTCGCCGACCTGAACCTGGACAAAATGACGCCGGCACTTCTGAGCTATCTTGATGAAGGTGTCACATGCCATGTCCTGCACACCATCATGGGTCTCTGTGTGATCAAAGACAGGGATGATGAGCTGTCGTCTGCACAAGTTACTATTTAACAAAATGTAACAGAAGCTAAATGAAAAAGAAAAGAGTTGTGAAGGCCATTTTAAAAAATATTTTTAAAACTGGGCATCTGGGCAAAAACAAGTGCCGTGAATCCTTAATTTTAACTGTTAAGATAGCTAGTTTTAGGATTAAAATTTAAATATATAGATTTTAAACCAGATAATTGAAGTTTTTCCTCACCATGCATGAACTCAAACAGCTTGTTGACAACAGTCTTGAGAAACTTCCAGTGGGCTCTGAGGAAGCGAGGATACTGGCCCACGATGTACATGATGTTGGAGGCGATGATGGCCTTATTGTCTTTACCTCTCTTCTGCTCACACAAGCCAAGCAGGTCCTGAGGAGGCAACAGAGAACCATATGAATCAGTTGTACTTATTTAACCCATGTGTTTATTACTGCCATATTTCCAGAGCAGCCCTCACCTTGATGACTGTGACCAGGAACCTCTTCTCATCCTCCTCATGCATCGCCCCGCTGATGGAGCCGATGGCCCAGCAGAGCATGTTCAGGTTCCTCCATGACCACTCTGTGCCATTCACCTGGTTATGGAGCTTCTCTGTCATGATGCGTTCAGTGTCAGCATAGTCAAGATGGGTCAGATACACTGCAGGCACAGACAGGAAGAACAGTCACATTTTCAATAACCTCATGCTGATCTTACTGTAATAAGTTCTGATGGAAATGTCATGTTTATGTCATCAATATGCACTTTGGCTTCATGTTTCTCTGATAATATAGCTCCAAAATTATGCGGAAAACATGTAGCTTTTAATCAAATAAAAAAGCCATCACTGATCTAAGCTCTTGACCAAACTAATTCTTTTCAAATTTATAATACGTTAAAGAGATTAATAAACGGACCCAGGGTTTCTCTCATGTTCTTGTACAGGTTGATGGCATCTGTGTCCTTCATGAACTCCCTCACCACCTCGCCTTGGTCGTTCTCCACAACCAGCACCTCCTCTGGTTTGGCCATGCGACTCACCATTAGCAAACGCACCTGCAAGGAGGAAGACAAGTACAGAAGACCTTCAGTGCATTAGCATGTACAAGTAGTCAGATCTACCAGAATGTGGGCTGAAAGTGGTCTACTAATGTTATTATAAGAACCGGAGTAATTTGGACAAACTTGTATGACTTGTACGTAAGTGTGACAATAAAGGAAGATTATCATTCTTAAAAGCTCAGATATAGTGATACAAATCTTAGCAGATACAATATTTATGACATTTCTTGATATTTTGGGTTTAGTCATGCATATATCATGTCTGTGCGCATGCTCGATGCAAGCCCCACCTGGGAGAGAACAGGCAGGTAAAGGTGTCTGCGTGGGGGAACATCCGAGAGCAGTGGGGTGCTGGAGGTGGAAAAGGGGCTCTCTCTGTAGAGCTCTGCTGCAAGGTGGTTCCAGTACTCCAAACAGATCTTAAAGATCTCCGTCTCCTCCACCTCGGACACCAGCAGCATGTAGTGGAGCGCCTGAGAACAGGAAAAGAAGGATTAAAACTTTTCCAGTTTGCTTCTGAATGACACACAGATGGCAGCAGTTAATGATACGTATAGCACTTCTGTTTACATCCCGGACCATGCTGGACTGCAACAAACACTCCAAAGTTTGGTTTATATTCACTTAAAAAAAAAAAGAACAACAAGCAAATAAACAGAAAAAAAACAAAACAGCAAAATCCAAGCAGTTCCATTTTGATGGTGCATTTACATCTCCTTCAGAGCAACATTTTGAGGTTTCCCTGCAACATGAAGTCACAAATATGGAAACATTAACAGAGGAACAAGTGGTTAGATGTCACTAGCAATTATCTTATTAATACTGAGATAGGAAAAGCACATTAGTACTTTTATATCCGTTTCACATATCTGTTGTGGATCTCCTAGACTCCCTTTAACCCGTATCAGCTGTAGTAGCTACATCTTATGCTAAGGAACATTTCATGCTGGGCTCACAGGAAGATCTGAAGCAGTTTCCTCACTTCTTATAAAATGGAGAGTTATAGTTAAACTGCCACAAGTTCTCCTTTGTTTTTTTGGAGGCTTAGCTGTAGCACTTTATCTTAAGACTTTTGTGTTTTGTGACCTCTTCTATCCTTGTATATTCTGTAATAAATGGTTCATATTTAGATTTACATTACTGCTTTGTAAAAGGCATTTTCTTATGATTGCATAGCTTCTATTTTTCCTCAATACTACTTAAAAAGCCCTTAAGCTTTGTCCTATAATATTTAGTAACATCTAGCAACAAAGTTCCAGTCTACAGTAAACTAGGTATCCCCCGCATCCTCACCTATAGTGCTCCCAAAAAACAAAAACACACAAGTTCTTCATTAGAGCCACTGTTTGTTTTGTCCATTCTGGGACTCTAACTCTGTTCCATCTGTGAACTTTGGGGCTGTAGATATTGTGTCCTTAAGCACTGAACCCCAACTGCGCCTTTCAATCGGGCTAACATCCAGCCACAAGAAGTCTGTCCCAAAGTATACACAAAAACAGACATTTAGGGTAGCAGAGGTGGAACTGACGGCAGGTTTGTTTATTCAGCCTGGCACTGAGAATCATTTAGGTTGAAGTGAAATTACTTCTGGGCTGGAAAAAAATATCTCTATAAAATTAACACATCCCACCTCCATGAGCGTTTCTCGCAGGTTGGGTCTCTTCTCGATCAGCTGGCCGTGTTCTTTGAGGAAGGTGCAGAGAAACAAGCTGAGGTTCTGGATGAAGTTCTGCTCGTCGTCCTTTCCGTTAGCATAGGCCACTCTGATGTTGGTGTTCAAAGGCAGCATCTAACCAGAGGAAACAAACAAACCCATTTCAGACCCTAATTTGCCATAATAACATGCTTTGTTAAAGGATTATTTACTGTAAATTGGGTTTAACCCTATAAGACCACCCAGGTGGATCTCACCAAAACTGTTCTCTAACTCTAGTCAACAAATTGACTTTCTAAATACATACAAACCTGGGAGGAGAATACAGAGTTGTGTCACTCAACTTTTTGTGAATCACTTACACATTTTAACATGATTTCTGCTTATAAGTAGTCTCCTATTACTAATTAAAATAGGATCCATCACTGGGTAGTTAATTTGTTGCTTTATGTGATAGGAGAGGTGATCATTAAAGAACAGAAACATTAAGGATTGTAAATGAGCCAGCTACACAACAAGGCTCATTTTCATATGCAGTCCAAGCATGATGTTACACCCCACCCCCCAAAAGAACAAGCTACAATAAGTAAAAGAAAATTAAATGTATAATAAAGATTTGTGATGAAAATGCAGAGTAACGTCCAGTGTTTGGTTGATTATGAGGTATAGTTTCACATTTATTTGATCTGTAGCGGTAATAAATTGTACTTTCTGAAAGCTGCTGTTGAAAAAGGTTATAATATATGTAATTTACTTCTAGGAATAACAGTCTCCTCTTATGTTTCCTCTGGTTGACCAATTGCTGGTTCTCTCACAAACAAAGGCCTGAAGGGAATGGTTAACAGATGTGTGATGTTTTTCTATAGTAATCCATGCAGTCAGTTGAGGGATAAGTGATTTTCTGTTCTTAAGTTAATATAAACAAATACAATGGAGGGACAAACACCAGCTGTAGATTCATCCGCCAGCATTGTCTGGGTATCTGTCACGTTATTTCTGTTTTTGCTCTATGGTATAGGGCTTCACAGTTATCTGAAAACATATCACTGAGCATTATTTTTGTACTGTGTGACACGGCTCTTCTTTAAAAACAGAAAAACAGTGCACCGGGTCTGGTAACAACCACTCGTTTTTACTGCTTCGAGGCTGCAGAGTGGAGCTTGTTTCCATTGTTAACAGTTATAGCGTCACAGCTGTCAGCTCTGTTGGTATGTAGACCACAGCTCTCCCTAAGCATCCTGATTAAGGTCTATCAGACCAAAATATTGATGTGACCATTCCCTAGATATGTTTATTTATTTTTGCTTTTGAATGGTTCTGCTGTGGCCCCATTCTGTGCTGTTTCTTCACTTGTTATTTATTTGTGTCTGTAAGGCATGGACAGACAGACACCCATGGACTCTGCTGACAGTGTTTGTGTGTTTGTAATGACAGGCTGGAGGCAGTTTGTGCTGTGTGCAGACGCTAAAGATGTGTTTTGCTGTGAGTGTGGTGGAATAGCGTGTTTCTGTCTGTAATAACCAAGTTAATGAACCCGAGTGTGTAATCACAGTAAGCACAGCTAACTTGAGCACATTGACAGAGTGTGTTTGTACCTGTTTGAGCTGGCTCATGGTGAGCGTAAACAGGTTGACAAACTGCTCCTCGTACTGGTTGACACTCACTCCAGCAATCTCAGTCAGACATTTCAGCGTCACATTGCGAAACATGGGTACATTCAAGAACTGAAAACAAATAAATAGGGTCAACACTGAAGCATTGCCTCTAAACATTTAGAGAGAAATTACATTAAAAGGTCAGAGGAATGTACAAAGGGGACAAAATAGTTGAAATGTTTCTTCTGCATGAATTACCTACAGATTCTAGTTTATTTCCCCAAACTATAATCGAATCAGTAATTGGTGTCACAAAACTATTGGGAGAAAAAATACTGGACATATCCTTTAAACATTGTTGGACATTAAGAGATTGAAGTTGAAAAGTGCATTATTTTTGTACGAGGGAGAGTGAATTCAATCAAAAACTCTACATACATCCACACGAACCTTGCAGTGTTAGTGAATATTTTTAGATTAAAGTTTAATTTTGTCAGAATATTTAGTTTTGTCACAAATTTTATATATATATATATATATATATACATAAAGTTCCTCTGAAATGTATGAAGTTTGACTCATCTTCTGCAAAGTGAGGGGAACAAGGTGTGGAAAAAAAAAACAGGCCAAGGAAATCTGTATGTGTAAATCTGATCCAGATGACACTACATGTATTTTAGATGTATACAATTTACATGTTCTAACATGTTACAAAGTCATATAAATCTTTTGTGAGTCTTAATTACAATGATAGCCAATTTTTCCCCGATTTCCTCAAGGACTTCTGACTGGTGAACGTCAGACAAGCTTTAAATTTACTAAATGGGAATTCACTGGTTCACCTTGTACACCAGAGTGCTGATGAGCTTGGTCTCAAAGATGTAACCTAGAGGAATCCAGTTCAAGAAGCGGAGCAGAGTCTCCAATGTGGCCTGGACCAGCGGGGCATTCTGGGAGTTTTCCTGCACAGAAACAAAACGCACATGTAAGTATGGGTTGTGGAACTAAGTCAGATTACTCCGAGGTTGGGAAATTTGTCTTACCATCACAAACTGGCACAGCTGGAATATCTGAGAGAACTCGTTGCACATGCTGAAAGTAACACAAAGAGGTTGAGATTTTTGAACAAACGATTTTGTTACATATAAATAATCAATTTTAGTTATTTATTTTAAGGTTTCAATATCTACTTTGCTTAATTATACTATGGCGGCCTTTAAATTCCTCTTGGCAAAAATGGTATAAACTTGAGTTCTTCTTCAAGCTGGGCTTTGAATAAGATCTCAATAGTTTCTACCATTTGTAGAATGTGTGGAACGTCTCGATCACACACTATCTTTGTCAAGACAGGAGGGTTGTTTCCACTCACAAAGTTAAGAAACCACTATTCTGCCACACATAGAGATGTAACGTTTAGAGATTTTGGTGTCTAATTATCGTCAGAGAAATAATTGCAGTTTCACGATTACTACGATTATTTTGCGGAAATTCATTTGACAACAGTACTTATTAGGGCAGCCACTTTTTATACAAACTTTGAACATTGCCTTGTGATCAAAGCGTGTTTACTGCATCAATTCACAACTTAACCCTCCCGAAGCTTGTATGACAGTCTGAACTGCTGGCCTTACTCTACCAAAGCTATGCAGCCAGGTTGCTGTGAATGGGTTGTGCAATGGTAGCCTGAAGCTGTGTAGATGGCAGTAGTGAACACAAACTCTATGGAAAAAGTAAAAGTGAGCCCGCATCGAAATACAGTCAAGACAATTCAGAAATATGTCCACCCCTGAGACAGACGGTCATATTGTTCCTTCTGTCATTTTCACTTGTGGAATATTGAATGCAATGCTTGTTTAACGTTGCTTTCGTTCTGTGTGGGAAGCACATATTGGTGTCTTTGGTTACGCTCTTAATCTACTGTACTTTATGTACCTAACATAACTGTACCTAACACCATGTCATCATTACAACCCACTCACCACATAGCACATTACACTGAACTACATGCATAATAGAGCAGAACATTGACCTGTGTAACACGTCTGAAATGATTTATTTTAGTTTTTAACTTGAACACTGAACTTTGGGCACACTGAAAGTTTAAATAACACATCCAAGAATCCCTCCACCTCTGAGCTGATTTCTGTTTTTTGAGTAGATTTCAGCAAGTCATCTTTCTCATCAGTCTCTTTTTAATCCATTATTCATCATTTTTAAACAGGCAAGCCGGTGGACGGACGTCACATCCCCGCATCTCTACTGTACACACTCTGGTTGAAATGTGCAGTCATAATCAACATGGCAGCTTCCGTAACCATGATGCTTTGGTTTAAGTTTTCCATAGTAACAGAAAGTGGTGTTGCATCATGCAGATTTATATAACAGTCACTCATTACTATTTTACTTTATTTCTGCCAAAGAACAGACACATTATTATGGCTTACCTGTCTTTGAGGTGCTTGGCCTTGACCTGGGTCATCTGACCACTGGAGAAGTCAAACACCTCCTCACTGAGCAGTTTGAGAATGATCATATTGTTCTGACAGAGGCTCTCACTCGTCCGACTCGCTCCCACAATATCACTGATAAACGTGGGCCAGTGTTTGGGCCACTCCTGTTTCAGGATCTATAGAAAAAGAGGTTGACTCTGAGTTATTACATCAAAGTAGAGTTTTGGGTTTTTTTCTTCTACATAGACAAGATGAGGTATTGTTTTATTCACCTGCACAAGGATCATGTTGAGTTTTGAAATGTACACTCCCTCTTTCTGCAAAAGCAACAAAAGAACAATGGTATCAAGATAATGCTGCACATGAGTAGTTACAGGGATCCGGCGCTAACGTTGCCTTACCTCCATGTTTGCAGGATCAGAGGAGGTCTTGATAATCAGCCCAACAACATACTTCTTGATTCCTAAAAATATAATCACATGTTTTTATTGGACAATACAAATGATGTGCACCTATAGAGTGTGGAATCTGAGGCAGAAAAGGGTGTTTACCTTCACACTGATTCCTTGGAAGGATCTTCCAGCGGGTTTTGATGACAGCCTCCAGAATCTGAAGTGCATAGTACTAAAAGGAGTTGTATTACGATCAGACATTATCCATCAAAGACCAGAGGAAATTTATCTTATCATTTAAGTCAAACCAACATCTGTGGCATTTTAACACGCATCTAGTCATTATAGAGATGCAAGTTATAAACAAACATAAAAGACTATCTAAATAAATTCTGACCGTTCAGTCATGTTATCTTTTACTGTCAACCCTACATCACAATAGTATTCACTCTATCTTTGCAGTTCAAACATTTAAGGAGAGCAGAAGCTTAAGCTGTTGTTTGTTTGCACTGAACAGGCTATCGATATTTAACGTGAATGTTAAAAGTCATAATGACTCAGCAAATACTGACTGACCACCAGCTGCACCAAAACACAAACAAAAAACTCCACCTACTGCTGATAATGTTGAGACAAAAACTATCTGAAAAAGCAAAAAAAGGGAAAAACTAATAATTTAGCAGATAAACACTGGGTTTAAGACACTGAACTTCCGTTAGCAGGAGAAAATCCAATAAGCACAGCAGAGAAAACATCTAAAACCTCAATCTGATGCAGATAAAGTGATACGCATCAGCTGCCGTTATTACACAAGCTTGAGACACTGTTTTTAAAAAGGTTTCTGATTTCCTCTGTCTCTGCCTGTTTGAGGGTCCTACCTTTGTCTTCATATTCTGAGAGAACTCCAGGATAGTGTCCACCCTTGTCCAGGCATCTGGGTGGTCCTTCAGGTTCGTGAGCACTTCCTGTGCCACCCGTTGCTGCAAAAAAAAATATCTAATTAGTTCTTTACCTTTTACAAATGAAGCAGCTAAGGCCACTGAACAGTTGGATGCTGTAAGTAGGTTTCTCTGTTCGAAACAACACACAGTACTAGGTACAAAAACTTCAATACTGTTATGCTACTGAGCAAATAGTTTTGCCGAGAATTGAAAAATGCGTTATCACTGGGTTTTGTATGATAGCTTACTTCATAACTTAAGGAATAAATCAGTGCCAGTGCATGCAGCACGGAGGCTGACTTTTACAATTTAGACAAACAACTTCAGGTTGTGGCAATTAGATTTGCTTTTCTTATGTTGTAAAACTGCTTTGAGGGTATGAAATAACAGTGGTGAAAACTAAGACAAAAAATTACTACCATATTATTTATTGACATTTTTCTTCTCCTTGAAGCCAACAGTTCCATATCCTACATTTTTTAATAACAATATCCAGCCACTGTCAACATGGAAAGTGTTTGGTTGAAACCAAGACCTGAAAGATGACTTTGCAGTGAAAAAATGCTTATCTCAAACATAGGAATACCTCTGTCACAATCTGCTGTCATTTGACCAAATGATTAATTTGTCATTTTGCACCAGATACATAAATATCTACAAAGCAGACCACAGAGGAAAGGGGCTCTCACCTGAGATCCAATGTCATGGTACATGGAGTTAACAACATTGTCCAACAGGTTGATGTCAAGTTTCTGACTGAAGTCCAGCAACTGCCTTGCTGGGTGATCGGCCAACATCGTCATTTCTGCTGGCATAGAGCTCCTGAGTGGAGAGGGAGAAATTATTTAGACTTCAACTAGGAAACAAACATAAAGGCACTACATAAGAACACAACAACTGCACAGAACAAGGAAAATCATCAATGTTAGTCTTATTTATGATGCATATGTGTTATTATTTATTTGAGCTGGGGTTATGATTCAGTTCAAATATTGGAGTTTTAAAAGATTATATAAATATTGTATTCCTTTTTATGTTTAGCAATATTAATATTACCAAGGCCTGATGCTGTGGACAGACTGGTGTTTTTGGCTCATAACTTGAAGTAAATGACCTGTACTTGTGAACAGTTGGCCTACATTTCTTGCTGCAGTTCCAGCCAAATTTGTATGCCAGTGTGTGCTGTAGTGACAATACTTGGTATTGTTTGTCTATTTGATTTAAAATATATAATTAGATTTACATTTTGATGTCACCTAAATTTGATGATATTTGTTTAAAAAATGTTTTATTTATTTTTGTACAAAAGCTTAACTAAGATGCTATTGAGCAAACCTGATTTGGCATATTCTCCTGTGATTTATGTACAGCCTGGACATAACTTGAAGATGGTCATTGTTAAATATGGCCATAAAATATTGTTGAGCAATGTTTTGCACAAGGCCATAATATACGTTTGTGTGCATGTTTTGCAGAAGAGTTTTACAGCATTTTTTGCGTTAAAAAAAAAGAAAGAAAATCACATTTTAACTAAGAAAGTTTAAAAATTATACATTACATACAGAAGTGAATGTAGCATCCCAACTGATCACCTAAACATGTCTTATTTACAAATGTTTGTTGTTATGATCATAAGTAGGCTATTTGTTGCTTTAATGGAACTCCTTTCCACAGTTGAGTAAATCATGTTGCTATTAATACAAGAGTTACAGACATTATCACGCTAAAAGAGATGAATTTTGGAGATGTTTGATTTTGCTGTTTTGCTTCAGCAACTGAGTCATGCATCACTGAACATGGTCCAAACTTATTTTCTAGACATAATTACTAAGTCAGTCACTAAACCTATTTTTTAAATAAATCCAAAGTTTGCAAAACAGATAGCATACCAGAACAAGTCCTTTATATACCATTACTCTTAATAAATATTAACAAAAAAATCCTAAATTAAATGAATAATATAATTCATACCAATTCATCAAGGAATTCCCAAATACAACTTCATAAAAACTAATGTTAATATTTCTATTAAGTTTGCACGTCTCTGCAAAACAAAATCATGTTCTATAGTTCAGAATTATACTGCCCTCTGAACTTAATTTATTTTATCATTAGCACACACAATCTACGCTTCACCACCTGCTCATAGTTTACTCTTGGATTGGAGTCAAATCTATACTGAACACTCAACAAACCACAAAGGATAATTTAACATGGACTGATTTATACTGATTAATATTTGTTACTGAAAATAAATAAAGTAAATAATTAGTCAGGAGAATAATTAATGTTTTATCTCCACTAGTTTTCATCGTCTTGCTACAAGTTTAGATTCTGTGTAGCACTAATACAGTGACTGCCAGAGATCTTACTAAATATATTGTAAGTACTGGAAGAGGAAACATAAAGCACATTTTGAGTGTATATTTTTCCAAGGAGTACTTCAATTACCTCATTTTTTTCTTTTTAAATGTGAAAGTGTTACTATCATCACTCATCAATAGTCAGAAGCATTTGGATGGAGAAGAGCATAAATTTTCTATTCGTTTGTAAATTAATTTTTAGAGGAAATACATGGGGAGATGTGTGATGTCATTTTAGTGTGAAGCTACTTTTATTCTGAACAAAGATGACCAAGACGAAACACATACTTAAAACGTATAAAATAATACGATTTGATTACACTTCAGCTAAGGGAGCATGGTTGTTAATAAAGATGAACACAATACAAGCTGCTACTGCTTGATATGCATTTAAAGGCATTAACTCATGGTTTCTCCTCTTCACGTTTACATTCATGGATAAGACGATCATGGAAAAGATGAATCATTTACACTATTAATGTGTATTATCGTCCAGGAAACCAAACAAAACATTCTTCCAAAGAGATAAAATGACTAAATTTAGTAATAAAATGCAAAAGGTTTGCTGGAAATTCCAAAGTCAATGTGAAGCTTAAGTCATCCCTCGTGGTCCAATTGTGACACCCGATGAAACAAATGGTAATCAGTGGTCAAAGTTGAAACAGCGCCCCCATCTGCCTACCGTGGTGCGGTACGGAGCGGGGCGTTCATCACAGCCCGGACCGACTCATACAGCAGTGTACCGACGGTTTAAGTGGCAACTGCACTACTTTAAGTAGTTGGAGAACACCATGTAAATGCACCAACCCCGGCTAAATGTGTTATATCATGCTTTAATGTGCCATACCGCCAGTTAACCGCATGGAAGAAACACCACATACTTTAGAAACTGAAGGATGCTAGCCCATGCCTGATAAGTTAGGTTAATGTTGATCAAGATAAACTTACCGTTTATGTCCTGTCCCTTTGGCGGAAACAATATGTAGTTGACTGGCGTGACTTGGAGATGAAGACCGAAATATAATTCCTTTCAAAGCGTAACAGCGTTATCTCATCGCATACATTTACGGTTTCTAACCTTCAGTAGCCACAAGCTAACATTAGCTTTCCGGTTGATACTAACGGCGTTTACTTGAAAACTTAATACTTGGAGATTACCACCGACCTAGTAAAAGCTTTCCGCAGTTTACCAAAACATGATGTCTGTTGTCTTCAACCGATCTGAAACATTTCTTTTTCAGTTTTCCCACAAGGCTAATAGCAACTTAGCGTGCTACTGGAAAGTCAATGATAATTTAGCTCTGCTGGCTAATGTAAGCTAAGCTAACTACAGAGATTCACGGAGTCACACTTGGAGCGGTATTCCGGGTCATAATCAGCAAGTCAAAGAGTCTCGTTTTTATTTCTGATTCTATTCGCACACACTGTTGGAGAGCAGAGATGTTTTAATGCGTGCAAGTGTGCTCTTCCTCTAAGCTCATGCTTCCAACCACGGACCGGTTGAAACCGGTTGAGACCGGGATATTCATTCTCGGTGTTTCGGCCCGTCGCGCGCCGCGTAAAATTTGGACTATGTACCCACCCACCCTGTACCCGATTTGCTGCGAGGTTGTAGACGTTTGCGTGCGTCAAAAACTGGGTGGAGCCGTAAGTCTTACTGTTTCTGTGAGACCATTGGCCAGAGTTCTGTCTTACTTCTTTCTTAACTCTTTATTTATTCCTCATCAAACAAGACTGCCCCGTCTCTCAATTTATATTTTTAATTGCCGCCGAACTCCTCTGTTTTTTTTGGTGGACTATGCAAATGTGGATTGTATCAATACGGGTGATAATGTTGTCAACATTAGCCAGCTAGCTGATGATATTATTTTTTCTTTAAAATAAACCTCAAGTACCCATTGCTTTAGATGCATTAAAATATTTTCACTTGCACCTGGCTTCACTATTAAAGATAAGTGTGAAATAACAACCATACATGATACGGGTGTCCTTTTGATAGTGACAAAGTGAAATATCTCCATCATTAAACATGGCCATCCTATTGGGTGAGTTTTATTTATGTAAAGATATGGGTTTTTATTGCCATTCAGGTGTTTTTATTCTGATTTCACATTGTGCAATGTGCGTATAATTAATTATTTTTTAATCAAAATTTTATTTTCATGCAATGTGCTTTAAAGACATTAATCATTTTATTGTATTCACATATTTTTAGTATTGTCAATTTCTATTCCATTTTATGAATTTTTAAAATTTCTTTTTGTTTATTTTTGATCCTTTTAAACTGCTAGTCTTGTTGTTTTTTGCATTCAATAGCAGTTTACACTTGTCTTATTATCAACTCATCCATCATCTGTGGAACTCTTTGAGATCCCCTTAACTGTATGAAATGAGATATACAGATTAAGACTGATAGTTTGTGAGTAAGACCTGATACTTGCATCCCGGATTAAGTAATAATAATCAAATCAAGAAGAGACAGGATGCCAGTGTGAAGCAGCAGTTGAACTGTTGGACTCAACTGTCTGTTTTATCATTCATGACTATTACAATTTGTTTTGTCTGCCTCTCCTGATGTGTTCCTCTCTTATGCTATTTTCTATTTATTTGACTGCCCAATTATTTTTAAATTGAATTTAAAATAATTATGTCAGACTGACATTTTGTTACCTGTATGTTCTTTACCTCTTTGCAAATTACAATAGATAAATAAAATTGAAAATACTCCAGTCATTCCAGATCTGTGTTTACCATGAATACAACCATTGGACAATGCTGAAAATTAAAAAAATAAAAAACTTTTAATGTTTTATATATTGTTTATTGGTGATGACACAATCAATGTCAATCAGTGACTAAAAATAAATATTTCATTAGTACGTAACAAATATTAATCAAGTGTTTTGAGTTTTTATGTCTTCTAATTTCCACAAACACAATCTATCTGATATTCACATCATACTTTGATATAATTTGGATCAATTATACTGTAGATACTTAGGTATTTGTTTGCAGCTTCTCATGTGAGGAATTTTATCCCTCTTCTTCATGTCTATTTGTTTAAATAAAGAGAAAAAAGACACATCAATGTCACATCAATATTGTGTACAGTCATGGCCAAAGGTTTTGGGAGTAACACAAACTGCCTGCATAAATATGATTTGTTTATCAGTTAAAGTCCTTCAAAAGTATGAAATGCTGATGATGATTCTTTAATGTACCTCTGAAACACATGGGAAAAAAAGTTTAAAAAAAAAACAAAAAACTGAAGCAGATTCAGAAGCAGATTTGTCCATCAAAGAGGAAAAATAATCTACTGATAAATGTCTTTTTCCAGGTCATAGGTGCAGGGTCCTGAGAGAAGTTATTTTAATAAAGGGATGTACTGATATGTCAACACTGATATCACCTGATATTTGCTAATCCCGATAAATATCGATATTACCATATAATCTTTTCACTGATGGCAGTGGCAGATAATTATATGTCACGTTATGGTAAATGGAGTACACTAATATAGCGCTTTTTTATGCACTGTAGTGGTGCCCAAAGCGCTTTACACTGCACACATTCACCCATTCACACACCAGT
>JAPQRQ010000001.1:20180894-20196790 GCA_037367365.1 Apogon talboti
GGTGAGAGCTTTGTCTCAGCTGGAGGAAGACCTCAGTGAACAGATGAAGGATCTGTTTGAGAATGAGCTGAAGACAGTCCAGCAGTTCACTGTGGATGTGAGTCTGGATCCAGATACAGCACATCCTGAACTCATTCTGTCTGATGATGAGAAACAGGTTCATCTTGGTAATGTGTGGCAGAATCTTCCAGACAAACCAGAGAGGTTTTCTACATGTGTCAATGTTTTAGGAAAGCAGAGTTTTTCTTCTGGTAGATTTTACTTTGAGGTTCAGGTCAAAGGAAAGACTCAGTGGGATTTAGGAGTGGTCAGAGAGTCCATCAACAGGAAGGGACTGATCATAGGGAGTCCTGTTAATGGTTTCTGGGTCATCTTGTTGAGAAATGGAGATGTGTGTACGGTTTGTGCTGATGGTTTAGTCAGTCTGTCTCTGAAGTCTGTTCCTCAGAAGGTGGGGGTGTTTGTGGGTTATGAGGAGGGTGTGGTCTACTTCTATGATGTAGATTCTGCAGCTCTCATCTACTCCTTTACTGGCTGCTGCTTCAACGACAAACTCCTCCCATTCTTCTGTCCTGGGCTTAATGACAACGGTGAAAACTCTGCTCCTCTGATCATCACTACAGTCAGACACTGAGTAGATGATGCTTTCATGGAAAGATTTTGTTTGATTTAGTTACAAGTCATTCTGTCATGTGGATTTCAACTTTCACATCTTGTACATTATGTTTATTCACCTTCTGATTTACACCCGTTTCTGTAACTGAACTGCTTAAATGTACTTTTAATCCATATCTTCCACTGCGTTGTTATATTGTATCCACATATTATCTTGGTTGCACAACTCCTAACACAGCAGAGCCTATACTTGGTGGTTACTGTTAGAAAGATTTGATACGCTTCAATAACTGAACACAAACTTTTATCTTTCAAGTCTGATTTGTTGAACCTCATACATTGGCTTTTAAATGCAATAAGTATGCAAACTAAAGACTTATTTTTTTTAATGCAATTCCCTACATTGAATATCTGTGGGCCTTTATCTGAAAAAGATGTCAATTTGCTACAAGTGTGACTGTAAACTTATAATGGAGAATAATATTATACAGTTAGAGGAAAATTTGATCAAATGCTCCAGATTCAACATTGTACATTTTTTTTAACAAATGGATTAAGTTTCTGTAGGTGTTTCACCCAGCTGATTTATAACTACTAGCTTCAGCTTGTGCATAAAAGCAATGTAACATCAACATATTTTTTTTCAATACTTAAAGAGGTGACATCAATAAAAGACGTGCATAAAGAACGTGAACACTTTTTAAAAAATGTTTATGCGTTTGTGTGTAATAGTGTCTGTAATGTTCAGTGTATACAATAAGAAAATATAAATTCTGTATTAGATGGAAACGGCAACAAAATGCAATTTGAAGAGCTGCAGAAAACTGGGTTCAGGTTTTTGTTAAAGGTGGATCAGCTCAGGTAGTATTATGAAATACTACATCTACCACAAGTTGCTTTAAATTAGGCAAAAAAAAATTTAAAAATGCTAGCAATATGTTAATTCTCCTGTCAGTACCCCTGACCAGTGCTGGTGAAGATCTGGAGTTGGCCCCTGAGCGTCTCCAATGGTAGCTCATGTGTGTGTTATGTGCTAATGCTATCTACTGTGTGTATGTAGTAGGCTGGGTAAAATACAGAGACTGAATTTCCCTACATTAATAAAACAAGTTAACCTTTAAAAAAAATAATCACACAGGCAACAGCTGGAGTGTCAACAAAAAAACAAGCCTTTTTTTTTTTTATTAAATTATGCAGCGTAACAACTACAGTGGAAGTCTGAGCAGATGGATGTCGACAGAGTCCTCTGATACGAACAGGCTTACTGACAGAAGTCCATGGACAGACGGACGCCACTTATCGAGTGTTCACCTGCAACAACGCAAACCAGATTCAGACAATCAGACGTACTTGAGGATGCTCTCATCAGCCTCCTCTTCCTTTGTTCTTCTGTAAGTGTACTTTCTAAACCTAAATGAGCGTCTGAGATGTGAATCTTACCACGTCATCAATCTTGAGGATGCTGCGGACCGTCTCCGTGGCCAGAGTCAAAGCGCTGATGGACACCAGTAAAGGCTGCACCACCAGCTCATCCAGGATGTTGGAGATTCCTCCCTGTCACACACGCAACAAGTAAAGCGGTCATTTCAGAGCTGGGCTACGGTACCACATGCAGCACAAAGCAAAAATGCTGCAGAGGCAGGATTCCACAGTGTATCAGTCGGACAAAAAAAATAAAAAATACACAAGCGTCAAGTGTAGAAGAGGTAATATATCTGAGTATAACAAAACTCAGCTTAAACAGCCTCTTTATTTTTGACTAGAAAGCTAATTGACTCTCTCTCTTGGCAAAATACCGTATTTCCTTAAGGGAAATTCATCTAATTATTACATATACGGATAAATTAATCAATTAGCCTGTCATGAGGTGCAATTTTTCAGCTGTGAAGCGCATGTGGTACTTCGACAATAAGAACATGTACTTTTTAAAGAAGTAACTCCACAGTATGTCCTGAAATAATCCTGTTAAAATCCAGCATTATTTTTTAGCTCTACTGAAATAGTTTTTCATATACATGTACTCCAAAAGACAAACCCATCCAATTTAACACCACATAAAACTGTAAATAAATCTAACAAGTGAACAAGTAGGCGAAGCTTACTAATACCCTGCCTACCTAGGGATTCATTTTGAGTTTTCAATTACAGATAATTAGTCAAGTAGACTAAACTAAACTACTGTCCTTTTTGGGTAGTTTGTACAAAGTGTTACTAAACAGACAAATTAGCTTAAAACTATCTTACCAAGTGCTGTGGTCTTACATGTAATGGTTGTCTAAAAGTTTGGACAGTACATTGTAAGAACCAGTTCTGATGAATATGGACTTATAGTACAGGGTATAGTGTGTGTCCCAGTGTTTCCAGCATTAATCCCAGCAGAGGGATCATGTCTGACAGAAACAGACTGGATTCTCTGTAGCAAAGCTCAAATTGTGTCAGATCACTGTCGCTGAGGACGAATGACACAGAGTGTAGCCTGCAAACATTAACAAAAGTGTCAAATGTTGGACTTTTATGGGATTTAGTGTCATCTCACAGTGAAGTTACAGACTGCATCCACATGAATACCCTCACTCACCCTCCCCTGTGGTGGCCGATAGAAATATGATGGGTCAGCATGTTTTTTTTGTCTGTTCATGGTATTTTAGCTGAGGTGATATATACGCTGGTTGACTCTCAAATATAGTCAATAACAGGGATGAATCTTTAGACTGGATGCCCCCAACTTAGATCATTCTAAGCTAACAAAAACAATTCTTATTTCCTGCTGATTTTGCCCCTCCCACTCACTGATACCCTGCCTATCCAAGGATTCATTTGGAATTTTATATTAAAGATAATTGTAAACTAGATAAACTAAATTACTGTCTTTTTTTTGGGAAGTTCAATCAAACCAAGACAAACATTATTCTGCCCAAGTCTTCACTTTCAATGTGATTGTACTTTGTCTGATGAATAGGGTGTATAGTCTTTGAGAAATCAGCTGGATAAATTTTCTGAGTTGAAACTTTCTAAAATTTGTAAAAAAAGAAAAAAAAAATCCAAAAAATTTAAATTCAGCCATTCAGAAAATGTGTGAAATTTGAAAACAATTGGGCAAAAACCTCAGACAGAAAAATGGATGGACTACCTGGTGTTACTATATACCCAAAAGGCAAGCCTATCCAATTTAACACCACATAAATATGTCTAAAAAATAACTCCAGTAACAGATGGTGTGGTAATTTTGTCAGACTGTGACATCAGTGGCGTGGACTGACCTTGCGGACGTTGATCCCGGCCATCTTGTCTCCCTGGGCGTGCCTGTTGCGGAGCTCCGTCACCGTGGAGATGGGGTTCAGGCCGGCGTTCTCAGCCAGCGTTGAGGGGATCACCTCCAGGGCGTCGCCGTACGCCCGCACGCAGTAGGCCTCCATGCCACCCAGTGTACGTGAGTACTCGGCTAGACGCACTGCCAGCTCAATCTCTGGAGCCCCGCCGCCAGCGATCAGAGCCCTGAGGGGCGCAGGACGAGGGTGACCACCAGTTAAAAATAAATGGGCAATATTTAATCAACGTGGTAGAAATTATTCTGGTTAGAAAGTTGAACTATTTACATGGACATAAATAAAATGGGGATAAGAGTAGTGGTACAAATGTGTCTATGTAAAGATTTGACAAAGTAATGAAACTGGAAGTCTTTATTTTTATGATTGACACTAGACTCATGAGGCGTCTGTACATTGTATTTTAATTTAACACTTATTGTTCTCTTCAAGAGACAATTTTAAAAGAAGCTTAGTTTTACCATTTTGAGTCTTTTGGTCTTTCAGTGTTGTCTCATGAGTCAGAAACAGTCTTAATGAGTCTAAAACTTTTTCGACATGAGTGGTTCATCTGCTGTGAAACATTTAGTTTGTTATTGAAGAGAATATAAAAGCAGATGACCCAAACAGACCCACATCATCCTGGGAACAGTATTTATATTTCTGCCATACTTCCAAATTAATCAAGAATATTTTCTCTGATATATTTACATCTACATGGGTCAAAAATGTACAGAAATAATAGATATATTCCACAAAGAAACAATCCTCTTAACCCAAATGAAATATAGGTCATGTCCATCTGGGTTATTAATCCTATTTTTAGTGGAGTATAAAGGTCGAGTAAACACAGTGACTGAAAATCCACCTGACTATAGAATTATTATTTTCACAGAGTTTACAGGCAATTGTATCAAAAGTTGTATAAACTTTGTGCTGTACAAACATGTGTGAACACTCTCCTGCCAGGTTGCCTAGGCGACCCGCTGTAAACTAAGGGGAGCTTTCTACAGTACTGTTCCTCTGCTTGTTACGCTCCTGCAGGATCAACAATGCAGGAGCGCCTTTGTCAGAGTGCGTCATTGTGTCTTTAAAGTGCAGTTAAAATGACCCCCCACCCCCACGTGGACTGACCTCTTCTTGACCAGGCACCGAATGACACACAGAGCGTCGTGGATTGAACGCTCCGCCTCCTCGATCACCAGTTTGTTGGAGCCTCGAACCACGATGCTGACGGTCTTCCCTGGGCTGGTACAACCTGTGATCTGCACGGAATCATAACATAATAAAGATTCTGCAGGGGAGCCATTGTCTGTTCTGGTCTGTATGAAGCAGGAGGCATCGTTTCCTTTAAACCATCTGGACTCACACTCATCCTAACACCTACCTTCACCAGTTTGCCGGAGCCGTCCAGGTTGACCTCCTCGGCCAGTTCTGCTGTGCCGAGCATCTCCGGAGTGAAGTGGTCAATGTGGGCGATGGGTTTGGTGCCAATGGTCTAGAGGGCATCAGGGACGGTTAATTTGCTGTCTCACTTTGGCTACATTAGTCTTACCAAAAAAACTCTGCATACAAATGTAAACTGACCAAGCTGCCTAGTATTTTACACAAAGGGCTGAGATCGCTGCAGTAGGTAGCATTTATCTCATCTCAATAAAAGGCAATTTCCTGTTCGGACAGCAATACATGGAAAACATTTCCTATAAATACATAACAGAAAACCTATATGTTGTCATATTTTTAACAATACCCACAAAAAAATAAGGAGAAGTTAATCACATCGAATTATTAGAAGTTTCCCTCAGTCACATGAACCCCATTCCAAACGCACATTGTAAAGATACCTCTCTAGTTTGGTCCTGGACTCAGTTATCATTTCTTTTTTTCCATCGGTGTAACTCAGAAACATGGTCCCCTTTGCTTTGATGAACAGAGTGGATTTAAAGTCTTTCTGCAACATGATACAGACGATACAGACTAGTGTGTCACACTCCTGTCCAATCCCACAACCTCAAAAATATTGATGTGTTGTCCCGTTCCCACGAGGGCGTGTGTTCTTTAGGCAATGCCATGTTTTTCCTGCACAAGAGGGGACTTTGTACGACATTTCATATACTTCATTTTAGCGTAATTATGTATAAAATGGTGACGTTTAAAACTACTCCTCAGAAACCTATTTGCACCTTCTCATACTGAACATTAGAGTTCACATTGCACCTTACAGCTTTATTTTGACACATTACAGGTAATCATCCAGGTTTCTTAAATCAGATCTTTTTTATACTTCTAATTTATTATGTATAATGTTTGCACTTATATTCTTTCCATCCATCCATCGACTGAACGATTCCGGCTCCTGTTGACTTTCCCCTCTCAATCGTTTGATCATTTAAACTGACATTAATAATAAAACATAGGAATCCCAAAAAATGTCAGCTACTGATACAGAGCAGTGTATCCGAGGACATGTCCTCACCTTGCAGATGAACTCAATGTCCTCCCTCTCGATGTCCTTCACCACCATGATCTTCATTTTGTTGAGAAAGTGCAGAGCGAGGTCGCTCAGAGCATCTCTGTCATGGGACAGTCGGGTGTCAGATTGAAACCTCATGTATGTACTGAACACTGTGTCCTTGTGTTGGTAAAATGGTCCTACCTGAGGATAGACTTCTGGATCAGTAACATGTTGCAGCCGGCCTTCTTAATCTGTTTAACCATGTTGAGGATGTAGGCGCGCTCCTCTCGCAGCACACGGTCCATCTGGGCGTAGTCTGACACTACGATCTGGTTGTCCATCTGCACGTCACAGAGAAAACCACAATATGAAATCTACAACTCAAGAACTTTAAAAAAAAAAAAGAGCTTTTATGCAGGAATTTTATGACTTAACATTCAATTTTTAAAACTTTACTAACAAATATCTCTAGGTTATTTTTTGGTTATTACCACAATAAAACTACTATTCCTTACAGCATATGGCCTTAGGTGAAATCATAAAGATCACTTCAACAGTTTCCAAAGATTAAAAAACAATGGTATTGAAACAGGTCCTACTGCTTTAACAGTAACACACACACACCCTGTTTAAAAATAGTTAAGGCAGTACAGTGCACCCTCTGCTGCTGATGTACATGGTTACATAAATTAGATTATGAAGTGAAATCTAAACATCCAGTTAACAGCCGAAATAATCAAAGTCTCTAAAAATCTGCATCACACTCACGTCTGTTTTGGGAGGGGACAGACAGAACTGAATCAGGCCAATCTTGGCCTTCTCCACGCGGGTCACGCCGGTGTTTGCCACCCTCTGAGTCAGAACCAGACCGTCCACCAGCTCACAGTCATCGATGGTCCCTCTGCAAACACCACACAAACAGAAATATCTGGATCAGCGCTTGGACAGCCTTCTAAATTCTACTTTGTTGCCGCCTTCAATTACACAACATTTCAACCTGTAACATCTCTTCTGTGGAGAATATTTGTCTGGTGATTTCTTCCTAAAATAACTGCCAAAGTCACTTTTTTTTTTTTTTTTTACAAAAATAACCTTTTGCCTTAATCATTAAATACTCAATTTATGAGTTTGTTTGGGTTTCCTTAAAAAAAAAAGAAGTAACTCTTTCAGGAAGCTATTTTCTTCATTATTTGAAATATTCATATTAAAAACTCTTCACCAAGCCTCATCAGTAAACTTTGTTTTATATTAGAATTAGCAGGATGAATACATTTCTGCTCTTTGTCTGTGTGTAGGCAAATATAGGGAATCACCAGACTGTTTATCAACTTGCTTTAAGATCAAAAAAATCAAAAATGCCTGAAAATTTCAAGAAAATAAATAAAATAAATGTAACTACTCACAATTAATAAAAGTGAGTCTTATTTAACTGGACACAAAAACCTGAGTGATTGAACTGATCATGTATTAAACACTTATGACTATAAAGAGCAGCTATAGTACAGAGCTGCTGGACTCACCCCAGCTTCTTGATGATTTTGATGTCCTGCAGGTCAACACCGGTGGCTGTGGCTGGGTCGATGACTCGCATGACGGCGTCCACGCTCATGGGCGCCAGCAGGCTGGAGTACTGCGACACCACCTTGGAGCACAGTGACGTGGTGGCGCTGTTGAGCAGCGTCTCACGGTCACTCAGCTGCACTGGCCGGCTCATGGACGTCAGCACCTCCACGCCTTTGTCTACGGCCTTCTGGAAGGACTCCGAGATGATGGTGGGGTGGATGCCTGCAAAGCACAGTGTGCTCACATGAATGCTACAACTTTTTTTACCATCACAACATTTAATCCTTTGCTCCATCAGTTATTTCATTTATTTGTACTGTAGATCCAAGCTAAGCTTCTTAAATATGAAGATTCCCTGAATATTACTTAAGTAGTTACTCCCTAATAATCTGGTACTTCAAAATCATCAAACCTCAGCTTTTCAGAGGCCTCACCTTTCTGCAGTAGTTTGGAGCAGGCGTCAAGCAGTGCTCCTGCAATCACCACCACAGAGGTAGTGCCATCACCAGCCTCAATGTCCTGGGCTTTGGACAGTTCCACCAACTGAAACACAAAGTGCAAAATGAGTTCATGATCAAATCTATTAATAGCAAAAAATGTTTTAAGAAGTAAATATCTTCCTCTAAACTACAGTTATCACAAACCATTAGAACCTGAACTGAAAACTGATCCCTTGATTGTGTCATTTGGTAGAACATACCATTTTGGCAGCGGGATGAAGGACCTGCATCTGCTTCAAGATGGTGGCCCCATCATTTGTAATGGTCACATCGCCTTTCTCATCCTGGATCTAAAATAAAATATACAAAAAAGGGTGTGGTTAAGGAAGAGCTGAGGAGTTTATTGAAGCCCAGCTTATGTAAAGTCTGGCTACTGACCATCTTATCCATTCCTTTGGGTCCAAGGCTTGTTCTGATGGCATCTGCGACAGCTGTCAACAGGAAAAATAATGAGTCATTATAGAGAAAATACCCTTATCTCTTAGAACTTGGAACTCCTATCTAAATCCCACGTGATAGCTAGTGCACATATGCCAAACAGAATGTAAAATACAAGATCCTTTAATTTACATTTCACTAGGTGGGGTTTTAGTACTGCTGTCCATTCATATTCTTAGACATTGTTAAAATCCCAAGTGTCTGGAAGCAAAGGCCACACCAGAGAGCTTTAAGAATCAGTATCTCATCTCCTGAAAAGGGTGATAGTTCCAATTGAGTATGAATTTGCATGTTTACTGAATACTAGGTGTAATTATGTTGCAGGGTGAAGACAATTTCTGAAACTTGAATGTGAATAATTGAAAATGGAATGGCGTGTCCAGCCCTACTAGCTTTTTGCTAAGATTGTGTTGAGTCATGCAATCTGCTGGGGGAAAAAAACCGCATCAGAATCGTTTTAAAAATTCATTAATTTATTGTGTCCTGCTGCTTGATGCACTGAACGGCCTTTCATTGAAGACTTCTTTAGATCCGATTGAAGCTGTCACATAACGGTGTCCACCCTAACCCCATGAAACTGCCCATGAGGATGAGACTAACCTGCGGGATGTTATTAGAGTACAAAAAGACTGTTAAACCCACCTTTTGCAGCAGAGATATTGCTGAAGCGGATCTGGGCCGGCTTGTCGCGGTCCACATACGCCCCTCCTTTGTTTTTGCCTCCGTTTGAGACTTTAGGTGCTGCCATCGCTTCAGGCATCACGACTTTATATGCAATACAAAATGTTCAGGGACGTCTTAACAGCGGGACAAAAGTGTCCCGAGGGTGAAACAGGGCGATCCGGCTTCGGATGGACTCAGATTTTGATATCTCCACCCGGTCCCAGTCAGAACCTTCCAGAGACACAGGCGGCGGCGCAGAGAAGAAGGACCCGGCTGTCAACCTGCTCGGCGCATGGAGATGACGTTTCAGACAGTAGTAGTCAATTAACGAAGTGTTGAAATTGATTTAAATGTATTTATTAGTTTAAAATGTTTATCAGACATTTTTCAATTAAATAATTACGTATTATTATTACATGAAAATTGCATATTGTCCATTTAAACTTCGTTGAAATATGAATTTTAACTGAACGTTAAATCTGGTTTGATTAGTTTTGTCTGTTAGGGATGAAACTGCAGAAGAGGAGGTTTTTTGGATGAACATAAAACTGAGCTCTTTACTGTAACTTTACTATATATTCTGGACAAATCAGCTGTTTTCAGGTGGTTTTTATTTCGGGTAATTAGTATCAGCTCACTGTGCTGTTTGTTTTCACGTCTTCTCACTGTGGCTCTTTATCTATCAGTGTTGTCTAACTTAGCTTAGCAGTGTGGGAGCTAGTCATGCTTTTAAACTGTTTCAATAAACATGTGTTTTTAGTAGTTCTTGAAAGTTTTGGCACAGTTTTAGATTCTTAGTGTGCTTAATAATGGCAAAAAGTAGACTAATGAGGAAGGAGGAGGTTTTGGTTTGTTAAATCTTATCTTTTAAAGTGGCTTATTGGAAAGTCGTGTACATATTTTACAGCTAGACAGTATTGCAGACATCTCTAGTTTTTCAAACAGAGAAAATAAATGAACAGATAATGCCAGACTCTGAAGGAAATAATATATCTGCTTACAAAAACGTTATACAGGCTATATAAAGTCTTCGAAAAATATTATTTATAGAGTTGTGTTTGATGTTTGTATGTTTTATTATAAAAAATCAATATTTATGAATATGCAATTTAGCCAATAATAAAATAAAGTCCAGGTTTGAAATAAGGTTAAGAATCTGGGATATTCAGTATGTCTTAGTCAGTGTGAACATTTTAATTAGCCATAATGACATTCTTCCTAGAACAAATCATGTCACTTTCAGATTCTCACAATTGCATATTTGATGTCTTCAATTTTACATCCCATTTCATAACATACAGTCCAGTTATTATCGGTTGTAATAACAGTTTTAAAATCAGAGATACAAAATGAGAAACTATTTCACTTACTTAATAATTTCTGTCTCTTCTGCAGCCTGGAGTCATGTTACCATTGAAAGACAAAGATAAACCCCTTGTCCAGAAGTTACTGTCAGCCGGCTGCTGTGCCCGCTGTGTCCTCCGCTTCTGCTGTGTGAGCGTTCAGGCTGCCTACAGGCAACCCCAACAGGTGGGAACAAATGAGTTGTTTGCCTGAAGGTATCAGAAAAGTGATTCTGAATTTAATAATCACTGCGATATATGCAAGATATTACTGACCTGCAATCAAAATAGACTGACAGTTAGACAAACAGATAGATAGATAGATAGATAGATAGATAGATAGATAGATAGATAGATAGATGTGCTTTATGTTTCCCAAGCTGGCTACATTACAGTGTGGCAACAGCATGATACACATACAATAAAAATAGAGTACTACAGCAAACAAGAGTAAAAAAAAAAATAACACAAGAGCAAGCTCTATACACTATACATAATAAATTAGGAGTATAAAAAGATCTGGATAGAATCTGGAAAATAAGTGTAACGTGCTAAAATAGAACTGCAAAATGTTTCTACTTAAACCTGATCTGCCATGTGTTAACTGTCATCTTTAACAGGAAACTCTGAAGGAGCTGCGTCGTTTCATCGGTGATACAACAGATTCAGGAGCGGCAACGTCCACAGAAGAAAGCAAAGATGAACCAGCTGAAGACCCACCCAGTAAAAGAGCCAAACTGGAGCCCAGTCCGACAGGCGCTGAACTAGATCAAGAGTCTACTGCTGAAAAACTGAAGGATGAAGAGTCGCGGGCGTGTGTGGTGTGTTTGGGGATTCTACAGGAACTCTGTGACAAAAACCAGGCCATAAAGGTATAGATGTGTATTACAGTCTGTACTCTCCTAATATTAATCTTTACTTCTCTAAGTCTCTACAATGACCTGGTTAATGTGTATTGTCTTGTTTTTACAGATAGTGGAGGCAATAAAAGCAGAAAACTATGAGTTTGACACGCTGGTGCTGTCAGTGTCCCTCCCTGCTCAACTGTGTGTCCGAGAGGTCAGACTCTGTTTAAGGGAGAGTTAATTTGGAAAGTATTGATTTGAAGACTGACACTAACCATTACTTTTATTGTTAATTATCATCTCAAATAATTAGTTAATTGAATGGTCCATAAGAAGTCATCTGTAGTTGTTTATAATCCTTTAGAAAAGTGTAGAATAAGAGTAAAATGAAACGTTTGTGTCATTGGGTTTCAGTCAAACAAGTAGAGGTGAGCAGCTGTAAAAGGTAACGCCAGCACAAAGTTTTAACAAAGAGCTGAAGTCCCGCCCCTTCTGATTGTGTCCTATGAGATCTTATTTTGGAAAAAATTGCATTAAATGTCAATGGTAAGAGTCAGGATATTTATTTATTTTTAATTCCCTCTGAATTATACATCATTTATGCATATGATGTTTGTCATTTTATAAGCAAGAAAGTTGCAACAAAAATATAAGTGAACATGTAGAAGTCTTACATGTACATATATGTCCTCCTCCTCCAATGTAAGAGTAAGAGGACAGGTTCAGTATTTCAGTTTTTGTATAACAACTCTCCCCTTTAAAATTTTCTTACAAACAAATCCATTTTTGCAGTCATTATGTGTTTCCTTGAGGTGTAGAATTTAAATAGTTTCTTCTTCAAAGAGTTGATCCAGATTTTTTGTGTATTGTTTGCAACATAGGGTTTGTTTAAATTAACTAAAGAAAATCACCTGACATCTGTTCCCATTTAAAGGGGATTTAGGTACATTAAACATCTTATTCAGAGCTTAAATATGCAACAATGATAAACATGTCTTTGTTTATAAGAAAACCATAGTGTGGTGCAACTTTGACCTCAAGGATTTATTAGCAATAAAAATAGGATAGAAAGTCGCTCCAGACTGATTCTTATATTTTTGCTGATCCTGCAGCACTCCTGTTGGCTTCATGTGAAGACAGAACTGAGGTGAGGACATTTTTTTATTTCTATTGATAAATATCAGTGAAAGATCGGTCTGGCATCGGCTGAAATCAGAAATTTGGTTGATGCAGAGAGAAAAGCATCGTCCTGGGAAAGGACGACGTGATCCAGGTGAAGGAAGCTTTCAAGTGGATCATGCAGAGTCTGGTTGCCAAGGAGCTGGGAGGTGTTGCCGTGGTTACCAAGGTACCTCACTCCACCAATAACAGTCTAATAAAACTTAAAATCAATCAATCAATCAAACAAATTTAATTTATATAGCGCCAAATCATAACAGAAGTTGTCTCATGACACTTTACATAGAGAGCTGGTCTAAACCAGACTCTTAAGCCAATTTACAGAAACCCAACAGAATCCTCCAGGAGCAAACACTTGGTGACAGTGGAAGGAAAAACTTCCTTTAACAGGCAGAAACCTGGAGCAGACCTCGACTCCTGGAGGATGGTTGTCTGCCTTGACCAGTTGGGGTTAAAGAGAGAGGGAAAACGAAGGAAGAGAGAGAGAGAGAGAGAGAAAGAAAGATTGGAGAAGGGGGAAGTAGGGGGAGACACATGGATGCGCAGCAAACTGAACTAGAACTGTTAAAAAGTAGAACAGCTGGTGCTAATATAATTACCAATAGCTAGAACAAATGTCTATAACTGTTAATACTACTACAAATACAAGTATTAACAGTGGGAAGAAGTCAAGTCAATAACATGTATTTGCTGGGGCATGAATGGAGGGGAAGATGAGGAGAGAGAAGGTCAGAGAGGAGGAGCAGAGGGCAGATCAGACAGGAGGAGGAGCAGAGAAGAGCTCAGTGTATCATGATGAGTCTCCCAACAGTCTAAGCCTATAGCAGCAGAACTAAGAGCAGCCTGAGCCGCTAAGCTTCATCAAAAAAGAAAGCTTTAACCCTACTCTTAATCATAGCGATGGTGTCTGCCTCCCAGACAGAGGCAGGGAGGTGGTTCCACAATAGTGGAGCTTGATAGCTGAAGGCTCTAGCTCCTGTCCTACTTTTGGAGAGACTAGCAACCACCAGTAAGCCTGCATGTTGAGAGCACAGTGCTCTAGATGGATTGTTTGGAACTAAAACCTCTGTCAGATAGCTAGGTGCCTGGCCATGAAGGGCTTTGTAAGTGAGGAGGAGTATTTTAAAGTCTATCCTAGCTTTTACAGGGAGCCAGTGCAGAGAAGCCAACACAGGACAAATATGGTCTCTGATACTGGTTCTAGTCAGTACACGGGCAGCAGCATTCTGGATTAGCTGAAGGGTCTTCAAAGACTTTTTGGGGCAGCCTGAGAAAAGTGAATTACAGTAATCTAATCTGGATGTAATAAAAGCATAGATTAATTTTTCTGCATCATTCTGTGTTAAAATATGCCTGATTTTAGCAATATTATGCAGGTGAAAAAAGGCAGTTCTAGAAATCTGTTTTATGTGTGAGTTAAATGATAAATCCTGATTGAAAATAACACCTATATTCCTCACAGTGGTTTTGGGCTCCAGGGTAACGCCATCGCTGGTGACTACTTCGCTAGACACTGCATCGCTAACAGTCTTTGGGCCAAGCACAGTGACTTCAGTTTTGTCTCAGTTTAACAGCAGAAAGTTGTTGGTCATCCAATCTTAATATCTTTAATGCACTCCTGTAGTTTAGTTAGCTGAATAGCTTCATCAGGTTTAATAGATAAATATATTTGGGTATCATCAGCGTAACAGTGAAAGCTGACAGAGTGTTTCTTTATTAAGTTACCTAAAGGAAGCATGTGTAAGATAAACAGTATTGGTCCAAGAACTGAGCCTTGAGGAACACCATAACTTACTGTGGTGCACCGAGAAGATTCATTATTAACATTAACAAACTGAAAACAATCTGTTAGATTGGATTCAAACCACATTAATACCAACTGATTGTTCCAATTGTTGCAGGAGGAAGTGATGGTCGACAGTCTAATAAAACCAGTATAGAAACAGTGATTTACATTAAATTTCAGGAAACTAAGGGTAATATTAAGGTTCAGGATTAAAAATAAATCAATTCAGATTTATGTTTCTCCACATTAGCTGGTAGATGTACTTTGGTCAGATGTGGTTAAGTTTTTATTCATTAGGGTTTTTTTTTTTTTTTCAGAGTCCGTTCGAAGTTGGTGTGGAGTTCACTCACCTAGAGACCGACGCTGACTGCCACTTTCTGTATGTTTCTAACTCCTCTAATATTTCCACCTCTGGTCTGTTTTTCTCATCACGCTGTCCAGATGTTTCCACAGTCATCTGTTGTTTTCTGTGTGCACCTAAAAACCTCAGCTGAAGGTGTGATCTGTAACCTCACATATGTCAGATAGATTCTAGATGGATTTTATCTATCCCAAACTGGGAAATTATAGTGCAGCAGCATCATAACACAGTAAAAATAGAATCCAAGAGCAAACAAAAGTTTCCAGGCCACAGTTGTAAATAAGAATGTGTTCCTAATGGGTCTTGCCTGGATGAATAAAGGTTAAATATACAAAAAAATAAAAAATAAAAACCTGTATAAATTACCTTGAATGTGCAAAAAAAAAAAAACTGTACGGTGCAACTGTAGTGTTCAGTATGATGAATGTGCAAAATGACATCAGGCAGCCAATTAGGATTCAGTATGCAGCCTTTACCAGTGTGATGTGGAAACTTGAAGCCATCACTGCTCAGACACAAGATTTATGATTTTTTTTTTTATGTGTCTTAATAAATAACTTTAGGTAACTGTGATATGATGTGATACCAAAATTAGGAGCCGTTACATATTACTGTATTGTATTAAAAATAAATGTGAGTTTATTACATTAATTCAATGTATTACTATTGCAGTGTTGGAAAAACAATTAAACAGTGCTGTTTTGTTTGGTTTTTTTTAATCTTCCACAGGGCATCGGTGTGTCCTGACTGCTTCAAACCCACTAAGAACAAACAGGTAAGAAACAGGGTAATAACCATTAAATCAGTTTTACACAACAAAACAAACTGACTTTATCTATATAT
>JAPQRQ010000001.1:20196890-20209040 GCA_037367365.1 Apogon talboti
GTTGTATACTATATATTATCGCCCGTGTATAAATGTTAACTAGTTTGTCCAAAACAGCTGCCAATTTTCCCGTTTAGAGCATTAAATAGAGAAATTTAAACAATTTAATGCACTAAATTACAACTATCGATGGATGTCAAGGGTGTGTGATGCAAAAATACATTACACATGCAATTATTATATTTTCTTTTGTCTGAGGAGTATGAATTCAGTCCTTTTTAAAAAATTCAAAGACTTTTTAAGACTCACAGATACTACACACAGAAATCATTACATTTTAGTGATATTTTGTCCTACTTCTGTTGAAATGAAGTGTGTATTTACATCTCTTTGTTTAGTCTGTGTTCACCAGGATGGCTGTGGTCAAAGCTCTGGAGAAGATACCTGACGCCAAATTTCTGAAGTAAGCATTGCCTTTATGTGTTTATGATTGTGTAAAAGGATGAACACAAAAATACACTTTAACTGTAGGAAGTTGTACATTTTTTTTTCACAAACATTATTCTTCTTAGATATTAAAATGATTAATTAAGGTTCAGTGTGTGATGTCTTAGTCCAGAGGTGTCAACATTCACACATTCATGCCCACATTCAGCCCAACATGATCTCAAGTGGGTCAAACCAATAAAATAATAACAGTGAAACACTTAAAATTACATTATGGAGATGTTTACATCCACAAATTATTCTTTAAAAAAATGTGAATAACATGAACGACCATGAAAGACCTGAAATTTCATAAGAAAAATAAGTGCAATTTTACCAATATTCTGTCTCAGTTTATCATTTAAGATCACAGTGGATCTACAAATACACACATTTAGTAACAGGTAGAATATTGGTAAAACTGCACTTCTCTTAAGACATTTTAGGTTGTTCATATTTGTTCAGGTTATTCACATTTTTTGTGAAGTAGTAGATAGTTTGTAACCATTTTCATTTATTTTTTATTTATTTTTTTTACACTAAAACAAAGTAAAAGATTTGAAGTTGTCGTTATTTGTAGGTTATTGTTATGATAGTATTTTACTGGTCTGATCCACTTTACATCATAAGTGTGTGATCTGTATGTGGAACCTAAACTAAAATGATTTTTACATCCCTGATCGTTATCTTCAGTGTAATTTTTGCATTTCACTAATTCATCCTGTGGGCCGGACTGGACCCTTTGGCGGGCTGGTTTTGGCCCACGGACCATATGTTTGACACCCCTGTCATAGGGGCATCTAGTGGTGAAGTTGCAGATTCCAACCACAAGACCAGCCCTTGTCTCACCCTCACCTACAGTGGCTGCAAAAACACCGACCGGTGTTTGTTTTGTCCACTCCACAAATTAATTTATACTGAAACTAATGTACCCTGTAACTTTACTTCTTCAGGCATTACCCTTGTCCGCCCATACAGACGACCACCAGATGCAGCCCCCAGGACGTCCAGTGTCTTCACACGTCTGTCTTTGTAGCAGGTTTGAAAACCATTTTATTGTCTAAACAGACCTTTTACATTTACATAATACCAGGTATTGCTGATGAGGCTGATTGTGGCTCTGTTCCATTTCCAACATGAACAATTTCCAACACTGAAACTGAGGAGCCTAATTGGGATGCAGCCATTTTTAGCTCACCAGTCGATAGGCTGTGAGCTATTGTGAAGGCGCTGTGTCTAGCGTCGTCTTTGTCTTTGTGGTGGTCAGCAATTTATTCAAACATCTTCTACTGGTCAGATTTCAAATTTTATATGTAGTTTCCTTGGGACAATGTCTACAAAATTCACAGTTTTTACAAATTTTGATTTTTCAATTTTTGACAGAACTTTGAATGATTAAAAATTTGCCTTTACTTATGATGGTCCATATTTTGATGGCTTATAACATGGAAATGGTTAGAGATATCAATATAGTTACTATTGAGCACTGATAGGAAGTCATATATGGACCTTCATTTAACTCTTTAACATGCCGGTGAGATACAGGGACATTGGTCCTATTTTTGATGATACCACCTTATCTGTGTTTGTTTTCTGTCTGCTGTGGGAAAAGAAAAGTCAGGTGGCTCATATTTTTCTCAGACTTTACCTCTCTCCTCCATTCTCAGGGAGGTACAACAAGTTCTGTCGCAGTCTGCCTCAGACTCCCTGGGTGATCGACGGCGAGCGGAGGATGGAGTCGTCTGTAGAAGAACTGATCGCTGCACCCGTCCTGTCAGCCTTCAGAGCCCAAGGTAGGTCGTCCCCCAACCGATGGACAGATGAGGCTGCAGCCGTCCACGGTAACATGTGTCTTTATAGTCTCCCCTTTTGTTTTTGTTGGGTTGTAGGATTTAACTTCTCCTCCTCAGGCAGAGAGGACGTCGATGTCCGGACTCTTGGAAATGGTGAGACAAGACGCCATTACATGTGATGTGTGAAGAATGTGCAGAATGTTAGAAGTTTGGAAAACAAGTCAGAAATCTTAAAAAAAACATGTATTGCCATTATAGTCCAGAGGATTGACAATGGAAAATGAATTAAATGAATTTATGAATTAAATCAATTGATAATTGACAAGAATGGGTGCCAGATTTAGATAGATTTTTATGTCTTGCTTTACACAAAGCAATATTTCCACCATGATCTGATACAGAAAGGCACAAACGGGAAATTAGAAATTGACTAGAAAGCAGGAAAATTATGTTTTATAATAAGAATTTTATTTAAAACATATATATATATATATATATGTATATATATATAATATTAGATTATACTGTATGATATTATTGTTCAACCAATGCTTTTCTTTTCACCACTAACTGCATCCAATGATTTCTATTTGTTCTGTTTTCTCATGGCAGGTCGGCCGTTTGCGATGGAGCTGCTGAATCCTCACAAATCCAGATTCAACCGAGTACAGATGAAGCAGCTGCAGGAGGTGATGTTTCTGTCTATTAACTCACCTTACATAAGCCCCGCCCCTTTAAACTGATCCGACAGTAAGCGCCTCTTCAGATTAATTCATCAGTAATAAAATCACTTGAACTTCATGAAGATAACACAGAAAATGTAATAACTCAATTTGATCTGCTGTTGTGTTGGGACTGATGGACTAAAGCCTCCTCAGTTTGTGTCATTAACTTTCAGAAAACATGAATATTAATTCCAAAAATAATCCTTTATCTCATGAACTTCTTTTTCTCACATGCATTCATCCTGCACTAATGTCTTCTTATTTTTTGCCGTTTTTAGACCATTAACAACTCCTCCAATAAAATCCGAGTCAGAGATCTACAGGTTGTTACCAGGTAAAATCTCTGCTCTGTGTGAACTCTAGTGATTTAGTCAAGACCAGATCATATACAGCAAGGACATCACAGGAAACAGTCATATACAGGTTAAGGTGTGTATATTTGTGACCACAGCAGTTAATTTTCTGACCATAACAATGAAACAATAGCCACCTTTAAGGGGTAGGTGAGTCCACTGTGCAGTCGAATCAAGAGTCAGTAAAATGTTTTTCACTTAAAGGAAATACTTAAAAGATGATGATTGTGAATAAATCAGACAATACACATGCAGTTTCACTGATAGCACTGCAGATGTCTGGAAATAAAATCCAGAGTGCACTTTGACACTGAGACAAAATCAAATAACCACACTTTCATCGGCCACTTTATTAGGTACACCCTGCTAGTACTGGGTGTACCTAATAAAGTGGCCAGTGCGTCTGAGATGTGTGTGTTCTGAGATGCTCTTCTTCATACCTTTGTTGTAAGTGGCGTTTATTTGAGTTACCAGTCTGTCCATTCTCCACTGGCTTCTGGCATCAATGAGGCATTTTCATGTAGACACCTGCTGCTCGCTGGATATTTTCTCTTTTTTCAGAACATTCTTTTGTAAAGAGGTGGTTGTGGGTGAAATGAAAAGGTCACTTAAATCACATTTATTTATGATTCTGATGCTCAGTCAGAATCATGAATATATTGGATATTATTGGTTATATACTGGATATTCACATTAACATCCAGTTGAACTGACATACCTAATAGTGGAGAGTCAGTGTATGTTCATGTATCTGCGCATATTCTTATTTTTTCTTCTCTTGGTGGACTTGGTGTAGACGTTTATTTAAATGGCACATTTAAAACAATGCAAAGTGCCAAAAGTGCTGTACAAAAATATAAATAAAAATACAACTTATGCTAAAACTATTAAAATTAAGAATAAATGTAAGATATACTAAAACTGATAAAAAGAAATACGTAACAACAGGATACATAGGATCTGAAACACAACCAGAAGATAAAACAAATAAAAGTCACACACTTGTATTACCACAGAGAGGCGATGAGTCGGATGAAGGAGGGCGAGGAGGAGAAGACGAAGTCCTACACAGCGCTCATCTGGACCCAGAAACCCATCTGCAGTGAAGACATAACGTTTATTGATGACATTAAGGTCATTAAAACATCTGAGCAGTGGTCTGAAAACTGTACACGATGATTTCATTTTAGTCCACATTAACCGGGTGTGTTTGCTGGTTCAGGACCTGACCCTGGACCAGAAGACTCCTCTGAGGGTTCTTCACCGTCGGGCGCTGGCCGTCCGACCGCGAGTGGTCCACAGCATGACCACCCGCTTCCTGGACCCGCATCACTTCTACCTGGGACTGAAGACTCAGGCTGGGACGTATCCTTCAGGAACAGGATGAGTTCAGGGTTTGGAGCTGGAGGTTATTTGATTAAACACACAGGAAACTCCTCAAAACAGTTAATCTGGTGATGGTCGCTCTGGATGTTTCACAAAATTTACAGTTTAATGTAATATAGTACAAATGCATGGGGTGAACAACGGCGTTTTTCCACCACTATCATGTATTTAATTAAATGAATGTTTAGCTTTGTTGTTACAGTGACAAAGAATGTACTGTATATTAGTGGTTTTATTTCTTTTTGAGCCACAAGTCATTATTAGACAAAATCTGCCACTGAGTCCAACTTTTGGTAAAGAAAACGAGTTGGACCACCACAAATATTTAGACTAAACTGTCACTGAGAAGGATCCAGATTTGGAAAAAAAACAAAAACAGTTTTCATGTCACAAACAATAGAATAGTTAGAAACCATTTGAAGGAGAGGTGGATCAGAGAGGTTTCTGGAAACAAGATGGAAAAACATTTGTTCATCAAAAAACATTTCTCAGTAGTTTATATAATGTTACATCATGTCGAACCTTCATTATTAACCATATCTGTGTGTCTGTTGGAAAAGTGAGAGGAGACAATACAGTAAATAATTAACATCCAACAACTGCTGAAGAGGCTCAAGTGCAGCCGTTAGATGTTGGATCGGTCATTCAGGCTCTCCCCACTGATTCCACATTAATTTGGCTCAGGTCGTGGACAGAATGGAGGAGGAAACACAGAACTGGAGGAACTTAAAGGAGCATCTGGGTGTTTTTAATGTTAAATCCAGCCTCCAGCACATTTCCCAGTGAATGTCTGTGTGTGATGTGTAAACGAATCGTTGTGATCTTCTAGGTGACTGGAAACTTTGGAGAACTCTATAACGAGTAAAATGTGAAAGTAGAAAATGACCTACAGAATGTGTAAATTAATTTAAAAAACCAGCAGGTTGCTTTAACCCTCCGGTGTCCTGCCCATACAGGTCCATCCCAAACACCAGAAGTGTGCAATCTGCACAGCACCGTTGTAATGTCAGATTTTTTTAAATATAGTTTGGAACTTTTTAACATTTTTTTTTAATATTTCATCAACTTGAGCCATAAACAACCCCCCAAATATTTAATAACTGTCATATTTTTAAACCCTTTAAATGCCATATTTGTAATTTAAACAAACAAAATTTTTGATGCAAAAAACATTAAAAATGTTTTTTTTTAATATCTACTACATAAAAATTGGATAACTTATTGTTTTTATTTTTGCAGCCTGACATATGTCAATGGTTTACAGCAACATCATTATTTTTTTGTGCTAGGTCAAATGTTCTTAAATGTATCAACGCACATTTTTTACTCACTTTGGAGAAGGGTGCTGATGTAGTCATTTTTTTTATTGTTTACAATGTGCTGACTGTAGTGGTTGGGTCAGAATTTTGAAAATCATGCAAAAATTAGCAACTTTTGAATTCTGACGACAAAAAATAATGTCATAATAATGTGCTCGCCTGGATACCAGGAGGTTAAGTGCCTGTTACGTGACCGACACATCCACACAGTCATACATGGTACCGGGGTCGTGAAGCATGTGTTGGTTTTTAAGTACTTGTGTTCACCAATTGTTGCTTAACATCACCTACAGTTACATTAAAGAGTTTGTCCACGGAGACTTTGGCCGAACCAAACCAAACCTGTGTCAGCTACTGAAGACCGAGACCGACATCCTGGAGCTGGACGTGGAGGTGGGCCTGCAATAAAACCAGTTACAGTTAATAAATAACAACAAATACAGTATGTGTTAGCTGAAATATCTCAGTTCAGTGTCAGGATCAAACGCAGAAATGGAAGATAATATTCAGAATTAGTGTATAATCAGATGAAATGAGAATTGGTGATTTTTGTTGCTTAAGAATAAATATTTATACATTTACATACTTATTCATATATTTATTTATTTATTTATGTATTGGGAATAATGCAGTGAAACATAGTGGACATAAAATATCTGATGTTCCACATAAAGAGTATATAGAATTGATTTAGTTTGGAACTCCTGTCCCTGTTTGGGCTTTTTAACACAGAAATACATTTACAGTATAAACAACAATAATATAAAAAGCATAATCAATATTATAAACAAACAATATTAAAGCCTATTCACATCTACCACACACACTCACACACGTTTCTACTGCCGTTTCTTCTCACATTCTCTATCTAGTGTTAAGGTATATTACTGTCTCCTATGTTTGAGTGTGGACCAGACTTAATATCCCCCTAAAAATAAAATGGACCAAAGAAACATGATCTGGAACGAGACACCTCTGTGTGTTTTTTTGCTGCCACCGTAGCTGAAGGTGGGTGAGGTTGGCAGCGGGTTGCAATCTGCTGCTTCACCACCAGATGTGGCCAAATATCACACATTGAACCTTTTTATAGAGTTTGCATCTCAACCCATAAATTCTTCATCCTCAGTTTATCGTAAACAAAATCAGCACCTTTGGAGGGGAGTGGTTTTCATTGGACTCGGGTACAAATTCTAAAAGACTGAAATAAAAATCATAAGTGTGATTAGAACAGGGATGTCAAAGTCATTTTTTTTCAGGGGCCACATTTGATCTCCAGTGGGCCGGACCAGTAAAATAATAGCATAATAACCTATAAATAATGACAACTCCAATTTCTTCTCTTTGTTTTAGTGCAAAAACCCCCATTAAATTATGAACATATTTACATTTACAAACTGTCCAAACAAAAAAGAAGTGAATAACCTGAAAAAACTGAAAAGTAAATGCAGCTTCAACAATATTATGGCTCAACTTCAACCATTTATACATGTGCATTATGGGCTGGATCTATAAAGGCACAAAACATTTAGTAACAGGCAGAATATTGTTAAAATCGCACCAGACATTTCAGGTTGTTCATATTTATTCAGGTTATTCACATTTTTTTGTTAAAGGATTGTTTGTAAATGTAAATATTTTCATAATTTAATGTTCTTTTTTGTACTAAAACAAAGAGAAAAATTTGGAATTGTCATTATTTATAGGCATAATGTAATATAATTTTTTTCCACATTAAGCTACGAAGATAATTTTGAGTCATTATTTATAGGTTATTATGCTATTATTTTACTTGAGAACACAATTGTTCTGCATGTGACCCCTGAACTAAAACAAGTTCAACACCCATGACTGTTAATATCTTCAGTATAATGTTTTGTACTCTGCAAATTCATCCCATGGGCTGAAAAGGAACCTTTGATGGGCCAGTTTGGGCCCACGGGCCACACGTTTGACCCCCTTGAATTAGAAGAATACCATGTCCTGTAGAATTGTGTAAATTGTCTTCTAAGGTCTTATTTATAACTCCCCTAGATGTTGAATCTCACCTGTCTGTCTCTGTTGTCCTTCAGTCCGTTGACGTGGACTGGCCTCCTGCAATCCCAGAGTGACCTTCGACACCAATGCCCAACGAAGAGGCCAGACGACACCTGAGCAAAAAACATCAACTCAGAGCAAAACAGCTGAAACACAAGACTGTAAAGGATGTGCAAAGGTGGAGGCGAAGGCCACGTGAAGGTGTCATGGTGGAATTATTTCTCATAAATATTACAGAAATATTATACAGAAAAACATCAGGCCTTTTACAGAAGGATAGGACGTCTCTGCAGAGATGTTTACTTTGAGGGAACAGCAGTTTTTGGACAGATTGAAAATAGACAAAGATTTTCACTAAACTGAGTTTGACATCTCTGTCACTTTGGGGCTGTTTTTCTAATCACCTAAAGACTACGGTCCAGTAAATATGGATGTAAAGGATACGTCTTGTGATGTTCTGTTAGTGTTATTGGTAACAAATTCTCCAGCAATAAACATGTCCTCCTCCAGTGTGGTATTCTGTAGAGGTCGTGTCATTGTTGGACTTTGGAGCGGTTTAGTTACATAAATAAATGCTGTTCCCTTCTGTTTTCTGTTTTTGTTGGTTTCATCCGTTGCCATTTTTGGCAAATAAATGCTCTAATTTGTATCTGAAATTTGGAAGAATTGTCAGTAGTTTCTCGATCAGTTTTTCCAGAGTGGTTTGTGAGAGCTCTGAAAGAAGAAAAGAACAAAAGCTGGTGCTGTTTGACCCCCCCCCCCCTTTCTTTTTCTTTAAATGAATCAGGACCGTCGACAATCCACTGCTGCTTGATTCCAAAGGAAGATTAACATGTAAAATAAAGAGTCACGACAGCAGAAACCCTGAAATGTATTTCTTTTAATTTAATTCAAAATAAATACTACCACAGCAATGCAAGTCCACTACTGGGTTCTTGCCCTAATGTTTTGGTAAGAAAACAAACAAGCAAACGATCCAAAAAAAAAAAAAAAAAAAAAAGAATAAAAAGAGACTTCATTAATGCATCCATCATCATCCTCATCATCTTCATTATCATCATCCAGCGACTTTCAAGAGGTGCCTTTTTTTTTTTAACGACATACAAGGTAACACTGCCTAGATGACAAACATAAATAAAACATATACTATGGTACAAAAAAAGGAGGGGAAAGGGGTGCAAGGCATGATGGGACTGGAACAACCTGATGAAACCAGCACTGCAAAAAAATATAAAAATAAAAAGCTTCCGCTGCGGCCCCGCTTCTTCTGCTTTCATGTCCTCTGGTGTTGAAGCGGATTATTTAAGCAACGGAGGGAAGATGGGGGGGCGGGGCTTGTCTCTGTGGAAACAACATCACCGATACAGAGTCGAGGTGGTGCGTCGGTCCCATCCCCACCCACCGGAAATGAAATAAAATAAAGTAGTGAGCGTTTGGGTCCAGTCTTTGACGTTTTAAAAAGCAGTTTGGAGTCGGTTCGAAAATGTTAAGCGTCACTATTTTTTCATCCACAAGCTCGACAAACAAACAGTCACAGAGAAAAAGGAAAAAAAAAAGTTTGTCTCATCTGTCAAGACGCCACTAAAAACAACAAAACAAAAAAAAAGGCATTGCATGTTTACGTCAAGAAGATGGGGGCGACTTCACTTTATTGGGTTTTTCTCGGCAGTCCTCACAGTCTTCATACATGAGTGTCTCACGGCTCAGTTTTCTCAGGATCGGTGACGATGATTAGTGATTAATTGATACCCTTAAATTCAGACGTAAAGATGAGTGTAGTTCTTCTCATATAATACTGACAGGGACACAGATCCCAGCGTCTCGTTTCTGTTAGTGTCTGTGTGATAAAATACAGTTTCTGGAAATAGTCCTGTGTGTTTGTGTGTGTGTGTTTCCCCTCTTTCTTTCAGGCTGAAAAACCTCAACGTGCTGTTTCGTCAAAGTTCCTGCACAGGTTTTCAGTTGCAAAAAAAAAAACAAAAACAAAAAAAAAACCAACCCATCAGACCTCAGTGTTCGATATGTTTGAACGCCACGTTTCTCTGCCCCGTCATCACTTTTACACAGCAGCGATAATATTCAGGAGAAGACGGGGCCTCGCACAGATTCACAAGTTGCAAATCCCTTTTTTAAGAAGCTCTAAAACAACAAACATATTTCCTGATGTGTGCAGGAACCGCGGAGAAAGAAATCGTGCATTTTGTGATTAGACATAAGTCTGCAGTTTAGTCCAGATGCAAATCAAATCTGCTATTATTATCTTTATGTGATCAAAAAGCAAACCTCCCCCAACTTAACATTTTATCATTAAGTTGAAGAATGCGGGGACAAATCTCGTCCAAAATGTCTTATGGATTTTATTCAGAGCAGCTCTGAGGCTAAATAAGTTTCACCCACTGTTTAAATACTAACAAACAAGTCACATGTTTCAGCAGCATGAGGTGGTTTCTGTAGACGGTTGATAGTGGCTGAGTGTGGGGTTCAGATCATTTTCAGCAGCAGCAGATTAGAGCCGAAAGGAGACAGGAAAAGCTGGTAGTGGACTGTGAAACAAATAAATAAATAACTAAATAACGCTTTGTCTTATTCCATATCGACAGTGTAAAATAATGCAGTAAAAGCCATTCAGTCAAAGTACAAATGTCAGTACTTGTATATTTCCATTTCCTGCAGAATTAGACATCTTCTCCACTACATTTCAGAACCAAATACTGTACTTTTACTCTATTTCATTTAATAATCTAGTTTGTAGTTAGATTATAATAATAAAAAAAACAGCAGAAGACAAACACATTAATGCATCAGTGAATATAACGAGTCATACGATGCTTGTACTTCTGGTTAATACTAATATTTTGATGCCAACACACATTTACATTGACACTGTTTGTACCTCCTCCACTGTTAAACTGAATTATTTCACACATAATATCGACAGAGTATGTGACACTTGGATCACATAACTTCCTTTAGATATTTTGAATGGAAACAAACCTCATCTTGGACCTCATATCCAAGAAAATTTATCAAGAGGCATGGAGCAAAAACATCTGGAGAAACTTCAAACCAATCAGAGCAACGTCGTGTCGGACATCGATAGACTGTTAAATTAAATTAACCACATCTCTCTTATTGTTTGTTTTTTTTAAATGGAAAATCATACGGTTGTGCCAGAGTAAGGATGGTGTCGGTCAAATCAGATTTGGAGACTGAATATAGCGATGATTTTAACTACATTAAATCAGATGAATATACACAGCCTGGCCAAAAGCATATAATATATTCTGTTGGACCAACTTTATCTTGTATTGCTTTGACGATCTCATGCAATGTCAACATTTAATTTTCCTGACATTTGTTGACATATAACGCTGTTGAACCCAGACCTGACCAACTGAAACAACCCCAGATCATAACACTGCCCCCACAGGCTTGTACTGCAGGAACTAGGCATGATGGGTAATTACTTTCTCCAACTCTGGAACAGGGTCAGTCTGGACTCATCAGACCACATGACCTTTATCCACTGAAACACAGTCCAATCTTTATTCTCTCTACAAACTAATGGTTGTTTAAGAACTGAGAAGCTACTACATCAGTTAAAGCGTTAATTAATTAGTTGCAGCTGAAACATATTAATCACTGCAGTAATTGTCCAATGGAAGCATCTTATTCATTTGCTGAATTTAATCCAAGTGGGGAATTTTTTGGGCAGGCTGTGTATTTTCATAAAAATAAAAACACAGTTGTATATGACAAGTACAACTCTGTCACGGCTGGTTTCAGTTATTTAACACTTAAAGACTTCCAAACTAATGTCTGTACATCAAACCATTCCTAAATGATTTGTCATCATTTCTTACAATAGTATTCTTTGCATGTTGCATTTTTTTTTCAGTGAACAGGATTTCACTGAAAAAGGATTTTTTTTCACATATTTAATTCACTGATCATGTAGATATTCATAAAACCTAGGAGAATATTCAAAGGTTATTATATCAGAACTGTGAAAACTGAAGAAAAAGTGACTATTTAGACATTAACTGAACATAAACCCAGTGTGTCCATCCACTGTCATTGATCCAACTGCATGGGTTTTACTGGTGAATCAATG